>CM042009.1:34040204-34157044 GCA_023525715.1 Cichorium intybus
AGTACTTCATCTGTCACACTTATTGTGGCAACAATCAATTGCGGTGAAAAATAAAAGAAGACTTTTGACTTTTGAGGTCAAACTTGTTACATGCAGAGTCTAAAGAGCGGATCTCATATGGCACTGGGAACAAATATGACATTCTTGGCAGCTTACCAAGCCCTTCCATTCAATCAAATGATGCATTTCACAGGCATACAAGCGATCATCGATCAAATTGGGACATCAAGCAAAGTTCATATAATCGACATCCAAATTAGAAGCGGCGTACAATGGACGGCCATGATGCAAGCGTTGGTCGAAAGAACTTCACAAATCGAGCTTTTGAAACTTACTGCCTTTGCAACAACCTCAGATGTCCAACAAGTAGGGGAAACCGGAAAAAGATTGGAGAGCTTCGCGAAAACTTTGCATTTGCCCTTCTCATTTAAAATATTGATGTTATCGGACATCACCGAGGTGGAAAAAGAGCAGTTTGAGGTTGTGGATGGTGAAATCATCGCAATTTATTGCCATATGATTCTAAGAACGATGATTGCAAGGCCCCAAAGGTTGGAAAATTTGATGAGAGTAATCAAAACGATCAACCCCACGATTGTTGTTGTGGCTGAGGTTGAAGCCAACCATACTTCAACTTCTTTTGTAAAGCGGTTTACCGAGACCTTATTCTACTATGGTGCTTTTTTCGATTGCTTGGAGGTGTGTATGAGCCATGATAATGCAAATAGAGTCGTGATAGAAGGTGTTTATTTTGCTGATGGTATGCAAAACATATTGGTAGCTGAGGGGGACGAGCGAATGAGTAGGAGTGTAAACATGGAGACATGGAAGTCTTTTTTTGCAAGGTTTGGGATGGTGGAGATCGAGTTAAGTGATTCGTGTTCATATCAAGCAAAGCTCGTGTTGCAAGGATTTTCGTGTGCAAGTTCTTGCATGCTTGAGAATAATGGCAAGTGTTTGATTATTGGGTGGAAAGGAACTCCATTGCATTCTTTTTCGACATGGAAGTTCATTCAAGAATAATGTTGTGACTTGTAATACACTAATATGTTTGGTGTCCTAAGGCAATAGCTATTAAAGGGAATGTATGTCCCATTTGTTATACATGAAATTGTAGGACACAATATGGTGTGTGCTGCGTTCAACATGCATTAGAATGGTACTCAAATAATGTTAATAAGAGAAAGTTGAAATCTTTTGTTCCCACAAAAGGTGAAACAATATGATATAAATAGACACTCATGTTTTCTCATGTGTACAAAATACATGAATAAAGACAACCTCACTCGTACTCTTCACGTGAAATAGCCCAAAAAAGTTTGTCTCGTAATATTTAGTCTCTTAGTGTCAGTGTAACAAAGACAACCTTATGTAATCATATTAAGGTGTCGAGATGTGAGGCGGCACTAAATAAGAGGTGAAGTGGAATCTGAGCAGCTGGTTGGCTTGATGAAATTGCTTTGGTCATTGAGCTCTCCGATACCAGAGACACATGGAAGTGGGGATGGGCTCATCGGGAGGTTTTAAGATGTGCTTATGCCCCTAGAAAGATCAACATATGGCTTGGAGAATCCTTCTTAAGGCCTTCCGGTGTGGGCTCTCACTAGCTCTTACTTTTTCCTCGCCACATTAGCATCCAGTCAGCACCCCTCATTCCTCTCCTTACCATTGGAAGTTGTTACCTCTCACTTGTCCTTGGTTTTGGTACAATTTATGATGCAAAATGTACAAGCTATATTCCCTTTCTTTTCCTTTATCGCGCAACGAGAACTCACCGTGCGAGGAGAAAAATGTGAGCACCCCTTGGTAGCGTGGCGGTGTTCCCCGCAAGAAAAGTGAGAGCTCGCACCCACACCGGGTGGCCTAATAGATTACCTACCGGAAAAAAATTGGCTAACAAAGGTATCGATCTTGTGTCCGTTTTATGCCCTATGTGTTATAACTAATCATAAGATGTAAATCACTCGTTTACTTCATGCAATGTCGTGGTGCAACTTTGGAGCCGGGTAGCTACATGGTGTGACCTTCATTATCCTATCGTCTTTTCGATTAGAATCATGTTCGATTGGCTAGATTCCCTGTTTAATCCAAAGTACAAAAGGCGACCATTCATGTCATTGTGGCTTCAATATGGTGGGTTATATGGAACCCTATGCGCTAGTTTTCCGCTCTTTGGTGTTTAGAAATGAAAATTTTACTTGATATATTGTTGCTTCCTCTTTCATTAGCTATCTCATTGTAATGTACTAATGTTGCTGTCCTAGGATTTGTTAGTTTTTTTTTATAAAATTCAGTTGATCCAACAAAAAGTTGATATAAAATAATAACCACAATAATCAAACTAATTTTGTTAATCCTTTTATGTTAGTTTTTTTAAAAAAAAAAAACGTTAAAACCATTGATCAAGAACTGTTTTAAGGCCTATCAGCTTATGACTGTATCAAACCCACAACGCATAACGAAACGTCACGTTTGAATTACCAAATATTCATATAAATGAATATGCAACAAACCTTTATATTCGTTTCTGCAAGTAAACATCACTTTAAAGCCTAAAACTAAAGTAAAGTAATAAATAGGGAGAATTTGGTATGTCATTTTCAAACATCTATTTGTTAAACCTAATTTTTAAATATCACATTTACTCTTCATAAGCTTTTAAAATATCAAATTTTCCCAAATCATTGTTTTTAATATTTTATATTAATTTAAATATTTTAAAGTTATTATAATTATAAAAAAAATTAAAATCGTTATTCTTAACATTTTTAAATATTCAATATTATTTTAAAAGCATTATAATTATAAAAAATATTTAAAATGACAATATTATCGCTAATCTTATACCGCTGGATCATCTTCTAATATCAATCACAATCACAAATGATGTCTCAAAATTTTGGGTTCTCCAAGGACGAGTGTCTTCGCCATCTCGTCCCTTGGTCGTCGATCTCAACCATTGGTCGACGTCCGCCGTCTTCAAGATTTTTCATGTGGCTCACAATCAAACCGTCTCCAAGATTTCTCTTATTCTTTGTACGATTGTTACAGGACTTTAGGGATTATAATCAAAGTTACAATACAAAACGAAGGCATGCAAAGAGATAAAGAGTAGAACACCTACTAATGCAATGACTATGGTGATGTTTTTCTTAAATAGGTAAAACGTCTGCAGTCTGCAAACCACATCTGCAGAAGAAGAGTTGGACCAAACATCTGTAGTCTGCTAAAAAAAGACTTTGGTTTTAAATTCTATAAGCGGCTAAAATAAATTGATTTCTTTAACTTAAAACACATTTTCAATAATTCCAAATGCATATAACCACCATAAGAAAGTTTATTTAAAATATTCATTCTATGTTTTGCATTAATTGCTCAGCAAATTCATCTCGTAAATGAGTCATATATTTCCGATCCGTTACACTATCATGTGGATGAACATTGTCATCATAAATAATCAAAAGCGTACATGGTTATTTCAAAACGGCACATTGAGTTGATCATATTGAGTAAAGAACTCATAATTAGTTAATCTTCTATCCTAATTATGTAGTAATATATGTTTATTAATATAAAACTAATTTTATACTAAATCTCAACTAACGTCAAATTAAGACATACAGTAAAATATTTTTTTAATTGCTACATATTAGGATTCAACTTCTTGATATTTAAGTGGTAGTAGTTCTACAAGGTTTCAAACAATAGTATATAATTCAAAATTCATTAAACCCAATTATTCTTAATTTATTATTGCAAAGATAAAATTTTAAAAATTAGTGATTGTGGTTTTAAATTTAATCACAACAAGTGTCTTTATTTTTTACTATACAAATTCATCTAATCTTTTATAACAATAATAATTTAATTTATTAGATGCGTAAGTTTAATTTTGTTAGTTTTATTATATCATGTGTCTATAAAATGTTATAAATTTTCAAATACATGACTAAAAATATTAACTTTAAGTAATAAAGTATTTTTTATACATTTTAGTTTGATTTTCAAATGATTTGATTTGATTTAGATTTTTGACTGTGGTGGTTATGTTTATAGTAGTCTGCAGATATTGGAAGATTGTAACGTCCCAAATTTCGTAATAAAAATTTCATTTTAAAAACCACTTAATTACAATAAAATGGTTGCCACATAAAACCCTTCAAATTAAACTTATTATTTTAAACATATGAAAACGTATTTACCAAAAGCATATACAACCATTATCCAGCGGAAAACTTAATCATTGAAATCCTCAGATGCGGTACGGTCGCGTCGTGCTCCAAGCTCAAGTCAATAAGTTCCTGAAAAACTGTTAGGTAAAAGGGTAAACACAAAGCTTAGCGAGTTCCCCAAAAATACCACACGAACATCATCATATACTTTCGTCGGCAAACATCGTCACCGGCTTTTGCCGGCAATCATCATCATCGTCTTTTGCCGGCACACATTGTCATCGGCTTTCGCCGGCAAACATCGTCATCGGCTTTCGCCGGCAATCATCATCATCAGTTTTCGCCGGCAATCATCGTCATCAGCTTTCGCCGGCAATCATCGTCATCGGCTCTCAAGCCGGCACTGTCGGCCCATTGTCCGGTAGTCGTCGACTTTCGTCGACAAACATGTAAAGCATAAATAATCCCATTATTACGCAAAGTAATAATGACTATCTAAACATGTAACATCACCCATAGTTTAGTGAGAATACTCACCTGATTCGCGACCTCGAGCTAGACAGCACCCTACACAAGTGCCCTCAGATCCCGACAATACGTACTTCCTAGCAAGGATAAATCCCACTTAGAACTTCCTCAATCCCGAACAGGATAAACTATAAGACCGGCATCCAAAACTCTCAAGTTTGACCAAAAGTCCAACTCGTCAAAAGTCAATGATCAAATATCAAAGTCAACTGGTCAACAAAGTGAACTGCCCAATGATTAGCGTCGCTAACTCCTAGTGTTAGCGGCGCTAATGCCCCTGTTTAGCCAAAAATCTCCTAAAATGCTTAATTCATTAAGACAGAAGCTACAACTTTCCGGAATCGACCTAAGCAGTCCCTTGACTCATAAAAACGTGAACTTTGTCAATCAATCAATACCAAACAAGCTCATGGTGACAAATTTAGTTCCAAAATGAAGATTAACAAACTCAAACTTCATCCAAATCACAATAAGATTAGACTAAGGTTTTTCTCAAGGATTTAGAAGCTAAAGGAAGAATTCATCCCTTAGTTCCTAAATCTTACCTCAATCCAAGAAATGGAACCATCATTGTCTCATAGAGCTCATGGAGAGGTTCATGACTTCATTACAATAATAAACTCAAGAACACAGATATTAGTGAAAGGTTTTCTGCAACCATGAACTAAATAACCTAAGTTCACATGCAACCTATAAGGATCTATGTTTTCTTCTAATTGAACATATAACAAAACCTAAAGGCCATAATAAAATTAACTAAAAGAATAAAATCAGAAAAACCAACCTTTTAGAATTTCCTGGAAGCCGAGCAGCAAAAATATCCTGCCTCAAATGAGATCACACCCAAGCCGAGAGGATTATGGATCGAAATTCCAGAGAGAAATAATAGAATGAGCGACTGATAATGAGGCCTAGGGTTCCCTATTTATAGGGAACCAAAGGGTAAAGCTAGAAACCCTAGCCGCAGCCCATTTTCCGGATTATGTGTACGCGCGCCGCGGCCTTTACATTGGCGCGCCGCGCACCGCAATTCAACTATTGAATTTGTACGGATATGTACGCGCGTCGCAGCCTTTACATTTGCGCGCCGCGCGCCGCAATTCAACTATTGAATTCGTACGACTTTAATCCCTGACCTCCTGATTAATCCAATTAATGTCACAGAAATTAATCCAATTAATTTCTGATTAATTATTAATCTCAACAATATTATTTCTAATTAATATATTATCTCCATAATATATTAACAAACAATATCTTGATTTATTAGTCATATAATAAATCAACCCTTTCTCTCTACTTAACTTTCCAACAAACCTCCAGCCATGAGGGCAACCCAAATGGACTGTGCAACTATTAATTAGACAAATACTAATTATTAGTCATGGCTTAGACACCTAATTCAACAGTCTCCCACTTGGATAAGTCTATGACTATAATTACCAATTTAACCTCTAATTAACCAGCACTTTTAGCTTCCTAGAAACCACTGCCAAACTCTGATTTAATCAGTTCTGTCCATAGATAAGTGATCAGATGATCCTCCGTCCAACAAGATATTTTCAGACTCAAGACATGGATTAAAGTCAATCCTGGTCTGATTCACTGTTCCTCGATATCCGATTTGCATATGACTCTTAGACTACCAATTTAGTCCCGGTTGGCCAACCATTTTAGTCAACTTCAAATTCATCGAGAGGCCTACAGATATCTGTTCCCCGTTAGGGTCAAGCGACGAATAAGCTTCGACTCATATACTTATGTCTTTTACCAGACAAATCACTCACAACAATACGTTTTATAACACCGAGTTACCGATGCGTTTTCGTATTATCAATGAACAACCGTCTAATAAATCATAACTCATATGTCTTAGCTTAAAGATCAAAAGATATTATCGTCTCAACATTGCTCGTGATGAAATCCATGAAGCAATCCATTGAGCGCGGGTTTATCCAATACTCAAATCTCCATTTCCAAGTACTCACGAATGGTGCAGCAATCCAATTGCAATGTCTAACTCCTTAGACAATCTATTACCAATTCATGACAGTCTTACTTCACACTTACTCCCAAAAAGTGTAATCAACTGTGGATGTTTGAATAATCCAATTATTCAGGAAGTAAAACATGCAAAATAAAAACACAATGATAAAGTATTGACAAAAGTAGTAACCCATTACTCATTAATAAATCTCTATTATTAAATCACAAGAGTCAAATACAATTCATTGTTACAAGTTTCGAAACCTATCTAATTTACATAAACTTTATATCATCTCTTAATCCAATGCTCCTAGCATGCTGATTATGCTTAATCCTACTCAGAGCCTTTGTCAAGGGATCTGCAGGATTATCTTCCGATGATACCCTCTTTACCACGAGGTGACCTTCTTCTACCTTATGCCTTATGTAGTGGTACTTTCTGTCGATATGCCTGGACTTTCCATGGTCTCGCGGTTCCTTTGTCAAGGCGACCGCACCTTCGTTATCGCAGAACAGTTCCACGGGCTCCTGAATACTCGGGACTACTCCAAGGTCACCGATGATGTTCTTCAGCCAAGCCGCTTCCTTAGACGCTTCACTTGCTGCTATATACTCTGATTCACAAGTAGAATCAGCCACCGTATCTTGCTTGGAACTTTTCCAAGTTACTGCTCCTCCGTTCAGAAGGAATACCCAGCCAGACTGAGACCGACCACTGTCTCTATCCGTCTGAAAACTGTCATCCGTATATCCTTCAACTCTCAATGTATCACTGCCTCCAAAGACCAACACCATGTCCTTTGTCCTTCGCAGATACTTGAGTATATTCTTTACAGCTATCCAATGCGCCCTTCCAGGGTTACCCTGGTACCGACTGACCATGCTTAAAGCAAAGGCCACGTCAGGGCGAGTACACGCCATAGCGTACATGATCGATCCTACAGCCGAAGCGTAAGGTACCCGACTCATTTCAGCTATTTCTTCGTCTGTATTTGGACTTTGAGTCTTACTCAATTTTGCATTACTTTGGATAGGCAGCTCTCCCTTCTTGGAATTTTCCATACTAAACCTTTTCAGTACCTTTTCCAAGTATGTACCCTGACTAAGTCCAATTAGTCTCTTCTTCCTATCTCTCAATATTCTTATCCCGAGAATATAGGCAGCCTCTCCTAGGTCCTTCATGGCGAAACATTTCCCAAGCCAGGCCTTGACACCTTGCAAGGTTGGAATATCGTTTCCCATGAGCAGTATGTCATCGACATACAGCACCAGAAAGGTGACTATACTCCCACTAGCCTTGACATATACGCAGGACTCATCCTCGCTCCTAGAGAAACCAAACTCTTTGACTTTCTCATGGAAACAAAGATTCCAGCTGCGAGAAGCTTGCTTCAATCCGTAGATTGATCTCTCAAGCTTACACACCTTATTGGGATACTTTGCGTCGACAAAACCCTCTGGCTGATTCATGTAAACATCCTCAGTCAACTTTCCATTTAGGAAAGCGGTTTTGACGTCCATCTGCCAAATTTCATAGTCATGAAATGCAGCTATAGCCAGCATAATCCTAATAGACTTTATCTTGGCTACTGGTGAGAAGGTCTCGTCATAGTCAACCCCTGGGGTTTGAGTAAAGCCCTTCGCAACCAGTCTTGCCTTGAAAGTGTGTACCTTTCCGTCCATGTCGGTCTTCTTCTTAAAGATCCATTTGCATCCGACTGTCTTTCGACCCGGTACGTTGTCAACCAAGTTCCAAACTTGATTGTCATACATGGACTTGATCTCGCTATCCATGGCCTCTTTCCACTTGGCAGACTCAGGGCCCGCCACTGCTTCCTGGTAGTTAGCTGGTTCATCCAAATTTATCAGTGTCCTATCACTGACAAACGTGTCCCCATCCGAAGTTATATGGAAACCATAAAACTCGGGTGGCATGCTAACCCTACCGGAACGCCTAAGAGGTAAGGATACATCTGTCGGACCAACAGGAACTTCTTCCTCATGTTGGTTGCTAGTTTCTCCTAAGGTTGCGTCATCTGATGACTCTTGAATCTCTTCCAGATCAATGGTACTCCCACTGTCCTCTTTGAATATGAGCTCTCTCTCTCGAAAGACCGCTCGTCTAGCTACAAAGACCACGTCCTCGCTTGGTCTGTAGAATAGATATCCAAATGACTGTTTGGGATAACCAAGGAAGAAACACCTTTTGCTTCTGTCTGCGAGTTTGTCTTGAGTCTCTCGTCTAACGAAAGCCTCACAGCCCCAGACCTTGATATGTGCCAACGAGGGAATTTTCCCCGTCCACATCTCATGAGGTGTTTTAGCAACCTTCTTAGTTGGGACAAGATTGAGGATATGGGCGGCAGTCTCTAAGGCATACCCCTAGAAGTGAATGGGAAGTGAAGCTCGACTCATCATGGAACGAACCATGTCCAACAGGGTTCGGTTGCGCCTCTCTGCAACACCGTTCAACTGTGGTGTCCTGGGAGGTGTCAACTGCGAAATTATTCCGCATTCCTTTAGATAGTCTAGGAACTCGATACTTAGATACTCTCCGCCTCTGTCGGACCTGAGCATCTTTATCTTCCTGCCTAATTGATTTTCTACATCGTTCTTAAATTCTTTGAACTTTTCAAAGGTGTCCGACTTGTGCTTGATCAAGTAGATATAACCGTATCTACTAAAATCCTCGGTAAAGGTCACGTAGAACCGCGTGCCATCCTTTGTGGTTGATCTGAATGGACCACACACATCCGTGTGAATGATGTCCAGCAGACCCTCACCTCTTTCAAAAGACCCTTTGAAAGGTGATTTAGTCATCTTTCCCAACAGACAAGATTCGCATACATCATCCGACCTAAGGTCGAATGATTCCAACACTCCATCCTTTTGGAGTTGGGCGATGCGTTTCTTGCTGATGTGCCCGAGCCGACTATGCCACAGACATGCCTTTTCTACACCACTGGTAGAATCAATATAATTTACACTATGTCCTAAATTGTCAACACATTCAACAGTTTCATACACACCATCACAAGGATAAGCAGTAAAAATCAAAATACCATTTTTGAAAACAGAAATCGAACCAATTTTATTATCAAAAGAAAATTGAAATCCTTGTCTGAACAATGCGTGAAATGAAATAATATTTCTTGCCATTTCTGGCGAATAGCAACAATTAAATAACTCTATACTAACATCACTACTAAGCACTAAACTGTAAACGCCGATCTTGGTAACAGGGGACGATCTCCTATTGCCCATGATCAAGTTCAGTCTACCGTGCTCCACCTCCCTGCTTTCCTTTAGGCCCTGCAGATCAGAACAAATGTGAAAACCACATCCTGTATCAAGGACCCAAGAATTAGAAGATGGTGAGTTTTTAGAGATAGTGTACATACCTGCTGTCGATGGCTTTACTTTCCCATCCTTGACATCCTGCAAGTATTTGGGGCAGCTTCTCTTCCAATGGCCCTTCTCTTTGCAGTAGAAACAGTTGGCTTCATCGGGGTTGGCCACACAAGGAATGTGGGAAGTCTTGGTTCTCGAGCCATTACTGGATGACCCGACCTGAACCTTTTCCCTCCAATTTTGCTTAGGAGGGCCCTTCCTTTTCTTTCCTTTGCCACTTCCAATGGCCAGGACGGGCTGATTAACCGAGGGTACACTTTTACCCTTCATCCCGTCCTCAGCTACTCGAAGCATGCGATGCAACTCAGTCATATTAGCCTGATTGTTGTTCAAATGATAAGCCAGCCTGAACTGGTCATAAGAACTCGGTAACGAGTTAAGCACTATGTCAACGGCCAACTGCTCCGGTACAGGCATCGCAAGCTTTCTAAGCCGCTCCACATAACCTTGCATTCTTTGCACATGAGTGCAGATGGATTCTCCATCTTTAGGTTTGCTGTTCGTGAAGTCCTTGACCACCTCGCACCTCTCGATGCGCTCTTGCTTGTGGAACTTTTCCGCAAGCTCCTTGTGCATCTCAAAGGCCAGTAGTCTTCGTATATTCTTTGCAATTCGGGGTTCATTGTGGCGATCATGATGCAGGCCACTTTGGTCGCATCATCAGAATGTTTTTGGTACAAGGAAATCTCCTCGGGAGTAGCAGTTTCAGGGTCAATATCGACAAGCTCGGTCTCGAGGACATACTCTTTGTTCTCGTACCTCAGAGCCATCTTGATATTTCTAATCCAGTCATTGTAGTTTGTCCCGTTCAATTGAACCTTGGAACATAATGAGAGGATTGAGGGAACACTGGAGTTTGAGTGGGGAGCGGATTGATCAGCAGAAGACATCTATAAAAGAAGGTAAGTTTAATTAGATACTTGTCGGTCCTTATAATAACCCAATATAAAATAAGGCTAGGATCCAACTATAACAATTTGCAACATAGAAGAGGGATGCCGTAATCTATAAGCAAATTTTATAAAGGTAGGCGATGACGATTCAGCCAATTCCACCGCGGAAAAATAATCTTATTATGAATGGAATTCCTAATTTATTTTGAGATTTATTGAACTGTTCAATAGCATGTTTAATCTCGGATATGCCCCACCGTTTGTGACTGGGATGCCGAGGATCACAAACCGGGTGTGAATAACCATGCAAATTTAGCTTGGTACTCTCGGGGTCCATTATCATCTCAAATTGATGTGCCGGTGAACCACACACGCTCCATCAACAATGATAACACCCGAGACACCCATTGCCACTCTTTATGAACCCCCATTGGTGTGCCGGTAAACCACACACGCTCCACCAACTTTTCATAAAGTGCAATGTGCAATTTCATGGGGTAGCATCAAATTCACATTTTTCTTAAAGTAACTAGATTGGGATTTTGTGTAAAGGTTATAGTACTTTGATCATTATACTTTTAATGATTATGTGGTCCTATCAAAACTGTTCGGCTAACGACCCTCCACTGATCAGGCGAGCGGTGGGTGAGAGTGTTCACCCATTAGACTGCCATTTTACAGGCAGCCTCCTTATACCCACTTTATAGACCAGCTTCGTGAATGAGGCCTACTATTGAAATGACTGACCAATTTTATCTTATACATATAGTATTAACAATTAATAACATATATAAGATGTATTTTAAAACCCTTTAAAATATTCAAGGTTTATCTTTTAATTTTACCAAATTTAACAATTAAATTTTGAATTAAATTAAACCTTAAATTCGATTTAATCAATTTTAATTATCAATTAATTAAATTAATTAAATCTAAATATTTTAAACATTTTAAAATATTTTTCTGGATTTATTCCATTAATTTCGCAATTTTAAAATTAATTAAATCCCTTTTGAATTATCCTTTAATTAACAATTAATTAAATTAATTCAAATGTAGATAGGTTTATCCAAATTAATCAAATTAATTAAAACCTATCCTAAACCCCCTAGATTTCGAATTCAAATAATGGGGTTTAAGGTTATCCATTTAATCAACAAATAAAGTTACCAAAAATAGAAAACCTTCTAAAACCCTAATTATGATTTTCGAAATTAGGCAAGGGGGAATTAGGGTTTCCAAAACCCTAATCCTAGAAATCGATCCATGATATAATTAGTGTTTATAGGCTTTAAACCCTAAAACAGTTATAGCAATTCAACAAGAAAACAAGACAGGCTCTGATACCACTAAAAGGTTTTCTGCAACCATGAACTAAATAACCTAAGTTCACATGCAACCTATAAGGATCTATGTTTTCTTCTAATTGAACATATAACAAAACCTAAAGGCCATAAGAAAATTAACTAAAAGAATAAAATCAGAAAAACCAACCTTTTAGAATTTCCTGGAAGCCGAGCAGCAAAAATATCCTGCCTCAAATGAGATCACACCCAAGCCGAGAGGATTATGGATTGAAATTCCAGAGAGAAATAATAGAATGAGCGACTGATAATGAGGCCTAGGGTTCCCTATTTATAGGGAACCAAAGGGTAAAGCTAGAAACCCTAGCCGCAGCCCATTTTCCGGATTATGTGTACGCGCGCCGCGGCCTTTACATTGGCGCGCCGCGCGCCGCAATTCAACTATTGAATTTGTACGGATATGTACGCGCGTCGCAGCCTTTACATTTGCGCGCCGCGCGCCGCAATTCAACTATTGAATTCGTATGACTTTAATCCCTGACCTCCTGATTAATCCAATTAATGTCACAGAAATTAATCCAATTAATTTCTGATTAATTATTAATCTCAACAATATTATTTCTAATTAATATATTATCTCCATAATATATTAACAAACAATATCTTGATTTATTAGTCATATAATAAATCAACCGTTTCTCTCTACTTAACTTTCCAACAAACCTCCAGCCATGAGGGCAACCCAAATGGACTGTGCTACTATTAATTAGACAAATACTAATTATTAGTCATGGCTTAGACACCTAATCCAACAATTAGAACACTTACAAGAGCCCAAATTAGTGAGCAAATATGGTTTCCTTTCACCAAGCAACCCTCTTAGCACCCTTTCTCCTTCTTCTCTCCCAAAAATCCTTCAAAACTTCAAAGTATGAACCAAGAACATAATAGAGGCTAGAGAGAGTGTTCTAAGGTGTTCTCCAAGGTTAGAACTGAAGAAACACGGACTCCAAATGAGTTATAGCCTTAAAAATAACCCAGATCCATAAAAATATAGATTTTTCTCGCATAGAGGTAGTTAGCGGCGCTAACATGGACGTTAGCGTCGCTAACTTCGAGTACGTCCAAAGTTAGCATCTTCTTCCAGACTGTCCGCGACTGAACTGGGATGTCTTCAGATTAGCGTCGCCAATCATAGGATTAGCGGCACTAATCCCTCTTTTCCTATTTTTCTCATTTTTGTTTTCTAATTAAATGTTATCATCTTAATACCTGGTTCCGGGCTTTATGTAACGTCCCAAATCCAGTAGTAAAAAATTTCATTTAAATACGGGTCAAATACATATAACGGGTTACCATTTAAAATCATCTAAATTAAAACTTGTAATTAAACTACTGAAATTATATTTATTAAAACATTTACGACATATTCAGCGGAAGATGTAATCAACGGAACCTCAGATGCGGTACAGTCGTGCCGTGCTCCAAACTCAAGCCAGCAAATACCTGAAAAATAGTAAGGGTGAAAGAGTAAGCACAAAGCCTGGTGAGTTCCCCAAAATACCACACAATCCATTCCATAACACATAATCACAAAAGACTCACGAGCTTGCCCTGATCTTGCAATTTAACATTCCATCGTTGGCTCACGGGTTTCTTCCCGGTTCTTGTCTAATTCCATTGGCTCACGGGTTTCTTCCCGGTTCTCGCCCAATTCCATTGGCTCACACGTTTCTTCCCGGTTCTCGCCCAATTCCATTGGCTCACGGGTTTCTTTCTGGTTCTCGTCCAATTCCATTGGCTCACGAGTTTCTTCTCGGGTCTCGCCCAATTCCTCGACTGACGGGTTTCTTCCCGATCTCGTTGATAAATATGTAAGGCACATACATAACATTATCATACATAGTAATAAAACTATGTATGCATGCAACGTCACAAATTGTATAGTGAGAAGACTCACCTGATCCGCAAAGCCAAACAACACTCCTCACGCGCGTCCACAGATCCGACAGCATGAACGTCCTAACAAGAATAAAATCTACTTAGAATTTCCTAAGTCCCAAATAGGACAATCCTATAATACCAGTATCCACAACTCTCAAGTTTTACTAAAAGTCAAACTGATCAAAAGTCAATGGTCAACGGTTAAAGTCAACAAAAGTCAACATCACAGTTAGCGCTGCTAACTCTCCAAGTTAGCGTTGCTAACTATGAACAGATCCAAAAGTCCATTAAGTTCTTAATCCATTCAGCCAAGGTCTTAATCCATCCCGGGACCTTCCAAACAGTTCAAAATCCCAAAGATCCTAACTTTATTCTCCCAATCAACAACATACAAGATCAAGGATAAGATTCATGTCCAAAGTGGTCCAACACTAACCAAAATCATCATAGAGAGTTTGGCTTACTCTCTAAACCATCCCAAATATTCAAAACAGAGATTTAAGGCATAAAGTTTCCAAGTTTATCCTTCCAAACCATGAACAAATATCATAAGGTACCATTTCACTTATTCAATCCATAAAAACATGCATAAATCATAAGGAAACTCATAACTATGCATAAAGGTGAGAACTTGACTCACAATGGTCCAGAAACTTGTAGATCCTTGAAGCTTCACTCAAGAGGAACAACTTGTAGCATCATCATCTTCTTCCTAGCACCATCAAGACTCAAAAAATCCATCCAAACACCCAAGAATCATCAAAAACCCATTCACAAGAGCTAGAGAAAGAAAAATGACGATTTGGGGGCTGAAAGGGAGCAAATGACGGCTGCTCTAGGGTTCCCAACCCTTAAATATGGTCCAAGCATAAAATCTAAGGTTTTGGCCAAAACAGCGACATTAGGGTCACTAACCCTAATGTTAGCGCCGCTAATATCGATTTTGCAAAACCACAACGACAGCTGGCAATCTTAGCGACGAGAAAACGGAAATAACGGCGTCACGAGACATTAGCGTCGCTAACATCAAAAGTTAGCGGCGCTAATGTACTAAATGTCCCATTTTCCCATTTTTTTTTTCCGTTGACCCGCGAACCTTGACTCTTGAAACTCGGAACTTGACTTTTCGGGATTAGGGTCTTACACTTTACACTTTGACTCTTTAAGACTCGGAACTTGTATTCTCGAGATTAGGGTCTTACAAAGACCTTATGCTATGTCTTTTGGAAGAAGACGACACACAAACCTTTTTGGGTCTGCACTCTTCTAAAAAACAAAGAGTCTGTAAACAAAATGTCTGTCCGCTTACAGACAAAAGTGGCCGGGAAAAGCTTTTGAAAAAAAACATAAACACCCAAGTCTTGAAATTCGAGGTTTGTTCCTATTTTTTCAATATTGTATACATTTATGACATTTGCTTTTAAGTAGCTTATACATTATATAGATTATAACACAAAAATATAGGTATCATTTGATAATACTTTATGAAAAACGCTACTTGGTATATTACAAACATAATGATACTAGAGGATTTGTGTTGGAAACTTATGGAAATTACAAAATTTATGGTATAATGTATAATGATAGTGATTAATATAAGAATAAACTTAGCTGATAATCATGAAAATAACCATAATCATGCATTTACAATATAATCATGAAAATAAACTTAACTGATTTTTATATGAGAAAATGACTAAAATAGCCTAATCCCTAAGAGGTTTTCCTGAAAATAGCAAAAAAATCGGACCTTGCCCCAAAGTAACCAAGCAAAATGCAGCTCGCATAGGGCGGCTGCGTTTTGCTCCTCCTAGCTGCGTTTTGCTCTCTTCAAGCCATCTTCAAGCGATCTTCAAGCTCGGCTGCGTTTTGCTCTGGCTTGGCTGCGTTTTCCTCCCCTTCCCCTGCGTTTTCCTCAATTCTCCTCCCACATGTTCTTGAGGTTCATGAGTTTAGTTATAATTTTTGTCCAACTTTGAACACTCGTCATTTGTTCATACGAACTCGGATTGAATTGAAGTTTTTTTTAACGTGAAGTGTATCAGTAGATGTGTTCACAAACATGATTAAAATTTTTTTTTGATGTCGGGAAGTGTTCGTTTTGAACCTCTAAACAAGGTTGTCGGTAAATTTTATTAATTATTTGTCCAACTTTGAACCCTCGTTGTTTGTTCATACGAACTCCGATTTAGTTGAAATTTTTTTAACGAGAAGTGTATTACTAGATGTGTTCAAAAACATGATTAACCAAATTATTTGATGTCGGAAAGATTTACTTTTTGAAGGTCTAAACAAGGTTGTCGGTAATGTTTATTTATTTTTTTTTCCAACTTTGAACGGTCGTAGTTTCTCCATATGAACTCCGATTTAGTTGAATCTTTTTTTAACGTGAAGTGTATTAGTAGATGTGTTCACAAACATGATTAACCAAACTATTTGATGTCCGAAAGATTTACTTTTGAAGGTCTAATGAAGGTTGTCGGTAATGTTTATTTTTATTTTGTCCAACTTTGAACGGTCGTAGTTTCTCCATACGAACTCCGATTTACTTGAATTTTTTTAACGTGAAGTGTATTAGTAGATGTGTTCACAAACATGATTAACCAAATTATTTGATGTCCGAAAGATTTACTTTTAAAGGTCTAAAAAAGATTGTCGGTAACGTTTAAACAAAGACAAAGACAAATATCATAAAAGCACATCCTAATCAAGAGGTTACATGATAATAGAAACATGAGAAACATACGCAATAGGTCTAATTACTATCACATAAATCTGGGAAATCAAGAGGATATTTTTTTTCTCTGCAATCACCCAATTGTTTTTCCTTTTCATTTCTTTGACCTTAATTTGCAGCTCCAGCTCGCCCTGTTCAACAGCCTCCTTTTGTTTTTGCACCCAGATAGTTGCTTGTTTGATATCTTGTTGTGTCTTTTTGACCCATTTTATTTTTTTGACAACCTCTTCCTGCATTTCATCCAACTGTTTTTTTGCTGCTTAATAGATTTGTTTTGAGATTCAATCTCCTCTTCTTTCTGTATAACTAGTTTTCTAAGGTCTTTAGGCATGAGCCAAGGTTTTCCTTGTCGGTCTGAGGATGAAGCAGACATATTTGGGTTACGATATTTTCGATGAGTGAAAATTGTTTGGTGTGAAGATTGTTAAGGTGAAATAAGGTACATATATAGGACATTTAGAATGGGTTGGTAGGTGGGAAATAATAATACAGGGGAGGGGGTTGATGTGACCATTAAATATAAAGATATATAGAGTACTGAGATACATAAAGTGATACAAACAATAAGTACTGAGATACAAACAATAAACGACAAATGACTATTGAGACCCTAAATACCAACCTTGAAATAGAAATAATTAATACCTACGAAATTCATACTTAAGAAAATATATTAGATAATACAAAATAATAAAACTAATCTTTAATTTGCCACTCAGGAAACTCATATGGATAGTTTTTTTTCATATTAGCTACCCAAAACTTTTTTTCGGTAATTTCTTGACCAAGTGACAATACATTATCCATCTCTCGATCAATGTTTTCTTTGGTTGACTTAATCCATTTCTCGGCTTCTATTACTTCTTGTTTTTTTGAAGCTATCCAACTTTTTTTACCGTCAACTAATCTCCGTTGACCCTCTAAGAATTTTGTATCTTCACTGATTGATTGAATTTGTTTGTCGACTTCAGAGGCGCTGTGAAGGAGAATTCTTTTCATTTCCTCTGGCATCCTATCATCAACAGTAGGTGGAATTGTTGATGTAGAAGGAGCCTTGCGTTTTTCCAATACCCGTTTTAACTTCTGAGATTGACCAGACATGTTTAAAAAAATTTACTAAATTTGATTAATCGTGTAGATGTGATACTTGACATGAAAAAAAATTAATTTATATAGAAATTAGGGAAATCGCATGTCTTAGTTTGACTACGAAATAAGTGGGTTTGACTGCGAAATGCAGTGAAATGTCATGTCCATATGGTACTCTACAGTGTCCTGTAATAGGGAGCAGTGTCTTGTCTTGTCAACGACATTTTCTACATACGGAAAACGCAGCCCATCTAGAGGAAATCGCAGCCCATCTAGAGGAAAACACAGCCCATGGGAGCCCGTATAGTGTCCATGCAGTGAAATGTCATGTTCATAGGGTACTCTATAGTGTCCTGTAATAGGGAGCAGTGTCTTGTCTTGTCAATGACATTTTCTGCATACGGAAAACGCAGCCCATCTAGAGGAAATCGCAGCCCATCTAGAGGAAAACGCAGCCCATGATAGCCCGTATAGTGTCCATGCAGTGAAATGTCATGTCCATAGGGTACTCTATAGTGTCCTGTAATAGGGAGCAATGTCTTGTCTTGTCAACGACATTTTTTGCATACGGAAAACGCAGCCCATCTAGAGGAAATCGCAGCCCATTTAGAGGAAAATGCAGCCCATGGGAGCCCGTATAGTGTCCATGCAGTGAAATGTCATGTCCATAGGGTACTCTATAGTGTCCTGTAATAGGGAGCAGTGTCTTGTCTTGTCAACGACATTTTCTGCATACGGAAAACGCAGCCCATCTAGAGGAAATCGCAGCCCATCTAGAGGAAAACGTAGCCCATGGGAGCCCGTATAGTGTCCATGCAGTGAAATGTCATGTCCATAGGGTACTCTATAGTGTCCTGTAATAGGGAGCAGTGTATTGTCTTGTCAACGACATTTTCTGCATACGGAAAACGTAGCCCATCTAGAGGAAATCGCAGCCCATCTAAACGAAAACGCAGCCCATGGGAGCCCGTATAGTGTCCATGCAGTGAAATGTCATGTCCATAGGGTACTCTATAGTGTCCTGTAATAGGGAGCATTGTCTTGTCTTGTCAACATGAGTTTCTGCTAGTTTGACTACGAAATAAGTGGGTTACACTAACTAATGCAGTGAAAAGTCATGTCCATATGGTAATCTATAGTTTTTAGCAAAAGGTAGGGTGTGTAGTCAACAGTAATCGAAATGAGTAGGATATAAATACGTGGATATCTCCATACTTTGTAATCAATCAGTTTGTATTTCAATTATTCTCCAAAATGAGTACATCAACCAAGCAACACAAACAAAGCTTTACCCGCCTTCCCCTCTTCTTCTATAACCTTCAAATTGTGAACCCACATACAATCACTAGCATAAAGCAAGATGCCCAGAAACGATTTGAATTTTGTTTTATGGCTGTAGGATGTGTCGTAAGTTGTTATTCTGATCATAATTTTAATCTAATGATCACAACTCTATACTACTAACATTTGTTGTAAACCTTGTTGTAGATGCATACATTCCTTTCTACCACCTACCAGTCATTTTCCTGGAGTGCCTACCATTGAATGGACCATACGTCCATACAATGTACGTAGCGGTCTCGGTAGATGGAAACCATCAACCTCTACCTATAGCAATCGGTCTTGGAATCTCAGAATCGTTAGATTCGTGGACATGGTTTCTTATGAGACTACATGAATACATTAGAAATGCTAGAGAAGTTTCTTTCATTACCAAATTGTCCAATCACTTAGACGTCGCCCTATCTCATGTGTTCCCACACTGTTACCATGGATATTGTTGCAAAAGTGTGTTTAAATATTTTGTTGATAGAATGTCAATCTTCCAAGAATGTCCACATATTTTCTGGCAGACTTGCAAGTCTTATGAATTACGTCAATTTGAACCAAACTTTGCTATACTTAGAGATGTTTTGGTCCAACACGGGGGCCAAGATATAATGACCTGGTTTGAAGGTATTTCTCAAGAAAAATGGGCACGGGTGATGTGTAACACCCGGTTTCTCATACAAAGTACACCCAAATATTTTAAAACAATTACACATTTAATTGGGTATATTTGCACTCAAACCAAGGATCAAGCTGTTATCATTACAAAAATTACACAAAAAGGTCCTTACAAAATATATGACCAAGTGTTACAATTAAATCTACTTCAGCTAAGGACAGGCTCTAAACTTGTCCGTCTTTTCTTATCACATGCCTTCCCCTATCACAGCTATAGATACCTGCAAAACAGCATAACACTCAAGTGTAAGCTTATAAAAGCTTAGTGAGTAAATATTAATCATACTCCAAGAATCCTTCTCAATGAACATCCTCATCTTCCTCTCTTGCTATTCTCACTAGCAAGTAACCATCTCTTCTTATTATCTGAAACCTGCAACACATTAACTTACTTTGACAATTAATAATTAATATTCATCAACTCATCAATACATACCACAATCGGTACTACTCATAAACTCGATCATATTCTCGTATTTACTCATGATCACAAACAAGTTACACTTAATCATAGTAATTTTTATGGTTATAACAATCCATACAAGGACACTTAACCACAGCCACTCTAACATCTACTCATATTTATTACTCAGTATTCATATCAAATTCATTGTTTGTTATTCACGGATAACGATATTTCTCTACTATTCAATCTTCATAATAACAACACAATACATAGATGTTCTTGTAAAAACATATACACTTTGCATAAACAAGTATAACTCAACTCAAATACTAATACGTATTCACCTGATATTGGTTTAGTAAGTGAAACTCCCAAAATGCGCATACCGGACTCCTGATCGCTAGACTTGGTTGTATCACCATAGTCTAAAACAAATTCTCGTTTTAATTAAACTTAACTGACTATCTCAGTCCCGAGTGTGATATACACACTATAACTCTTTATTCCATATACTCAAATTTGGTTATACTCAACCAATCAAAACATAGCATACTTCTTATCTGTATTAAACATATCAACAAGCATAATTCTTCTAACAATTAACTACTCACCTGATGTCTGTTCAGTCCGTGGTCCACCCGTGTCTCGTATATCTTCTTCCCTCCTATGTGTATCTGCTCAAAACGACATCACACATCATACTTCAACATTCTCATAACAATTTAACCACATCTAACTCATTAGATCAAGAATTAATAGCTAACAAAGATCATAATTATGTACATCACATACTATGACTTCAAAACTTCCAAGATTCGCGGTTTTTACCAAATCAACCGTTAAAACTTCGCAATAATCGTAATAGAAGCTCAATACAACACATACTAACTACCTACTAACAACACATGAGCTAATTTCAAGCATACCCTCGGATTTGAGCACCTAGGGTTTGAAACTCTAGAAATCAAAATCACATACCTTTGAAAATCAAGGATTCAAGAACGTGATTCGGGTTTTAATCCACTTCCCCAACCTCTTCCTAAGCAAAGCCCTCGATCAAAAGGACTAATTTTTACCCTCCTTGCTCTAAAAATCGCGTTTTGGTGTTTGTGGTTCGTAAAATGACGAAATGAGGTCCAAATGGGTATTTATATCTGCACAGGAACCCGCCCCGGGTTGCAGAACCCGCCCCGGGTTGGTCAGAACCCGACCCGGGTTTCTGAACCCGCCCCGGTTTACGTCACGCATCCACCGCCTTCGATTCAAGTCTCACACGGTCCGGGTTTATCGACCCGACCCGGGTTTCTGCCGAACACGACCCGGGTTGTATAACACGACCCGGTTTGATACTTTTCCATTTTTATTTCACTTTAACTCGACCCGGGTTGCTATACTCGACCCGGTTTTGACCTTTTTAAACATCCAAGTTGTTTCTTTTTACTCTTTTTAGCATCCTACTTTTCTTAAATTAGTTTCTAAACATCATAACTCAATACTTTTAACTCATCTTATCTCATATAAGTATATATGTTTAACATAACTTTATTATAAATTAAAGTTAGGTATTACATGATGTTCCCTAATTTCCGTTACAACATACTCTCCATAATAATGCCCGATGAGATTTGTTGGGTCTCTGCAGCTCAGCAAGATTTACCAATAATATCACTCCTTCGGTCTTTCGTTGACATACTGCAACGTATTTATGCTGATCGCGGTGCTTTAGAAGGTTAATCGTTATTATTTAATTATATTTGTGTGTAAGATACTTTGACTTATGCTAATTTCCTAATGATTTGTTTTAGGCATGCTTCATCATGAACTCACCCCGTATGCAGAGCACATACTTTATAGACGAATGCGCAAGTCTGAACCATGTGAAGTAACGAAATTATACAACACCGAGTTTTTTGTCCGTGACTTCACGAAAACATATCTTGTTAACCTGCGTGAACACACTTGTGATTGTGGAAAATTTAGGAGTTCTGGTATTCCATGTCGTCACGGCCTGGCTGCGTATCGAACCTATATGATGTTACAGGAGGATTTTAATACGGTGAACATTTATTTAACTACGGCTGCATATAGAGCTGCATATCAAACGGAAGTGGTGCAGGCTGTACCCCCTCAAAGTGAATGGCATGTACCTATCAACATGGTGGATGTTTTACCCCCTTTAGCTTTCTCTTAAATGTTTTACCCCCATTAGCTTTGTATTAGATATGTGACCTTTGTGTTAAAAGTATTTCGTTGTTTGATCAAATTATTGCGTTGTTGACTAAATGTTGGGTAACGTCATTTTGTTACTTCATGATTGCAAAAGTATGTTTACCTGTTGGATCTTTGATCTTCACTCCGATTTTTCCATCGATTTTTCCATTGTTTGATCCAATTATTGCGTTGTTGACTAAATGTTAAGGACAACATAGAAATTGACATTAGAGTCCAACGACGTTACACACATTAGGGAAACTACAAGATGGTTCAGTAAAGTCATATAAGGATTTACTTTACTACCATTACACAAGTCATCACCGTTATATGGTAATTAGACTTTATAAACTAGTATGGCTACAAAAAGCATCTAACTGGGCACTAGGACGATCTTCAAATTTCGATTCTCGAGTTGAAGCCTTCTTAGTTCTCTATCTTTTTGAATTCTGGCAACAACATTGTCTTCATCGACCCACCCATTAAACCCACAGTTTAGCATCTGTATTAATGATATTACATCAAAGGTTATCATATAGTACGATCATATTATAAAACATAGGTGGGTTCGATATTATAATATTACCTTGTTACTACAAGCATAGAACTGTCTTCCTGGGTTTCTGCTTGTATTCGACACACGTATTAATGTAGGATAACCGCAACAACCGCATGTTCTTGCCATTTAATATTTTGTTGATGGAACAAACTCAGATACAACATAAAGATACGCGGTAGAGCATAAGAGCACACCTTTATATAGAGATGAAAAGTGGGAAAGATACAGATACAAACAAACCACTATACCTAGATCTACTTAATTGTCACATCAACTGTCTAGTATATAGACTGCGATTTGGTTTAATTGGAATAATATAATACATAATATTAATTACTAGGCCACAAATTTGGGAATTGCAACGGATACATTGTTTTTTCACGGTCGATAAAATCTCCCCTTATCCTACTAACATCCGCAATACGATTTTTTTCTTCCACAAGCTTAGTAACTTCTTGTTCAGTTTCCTCAATCCAACGTTTAGCATTTTTTAGCTTCATAGACGTATCTTTAACCCAAATTTTCTTTTCCTTCAATTTCTCACAAAGGAGTTCTATACGGTCATCTAGAATCCTTGTTTTTTCTAGGTCTCTTTTGTTTTCTTCTTCTGCGCGTGTCATCGCATCAAATATATAGTCAGGCATTTTATCTGGTAGTGGATCATTCATAGAATATCCTGGCTGACCTGGGGCAGACATCGGGAAAAGGGTTAATATCTGAACAAATGTAACAATCCTCATCCTCACAATGCCAAGTAGCATCTTCAGAAGAACTCATAATGTAACTCCAGAAATGCTAACTAGCTTGTAACAGTATTTATAACTCTATACAACATTGACTGCGTTTTCGTACAACTTTGACTGTGAAGTCGTACAACTTTGACTGCGTATTCGTACAACTTTGACTGCGAAGTCGTACTACTTTGACTGCGTAGTCGTACAACTTTGACTGCGAAGTCGTACAACTTTGACTGCGTTTTCGTACAACTTTGACTGCGTAGTCGTTCAACTTTGACTGCGTATTCGTACAACTTTGACTGCGAAGTCGTACTACTTTGACTGCGTAGTCGTACAACTTTGACTGCGTATTCGTATAACTTTGACTGCGTATTCGTACAACTTAAACTGCGTAGTCGTACAACTTTGACTGCGTATTCGTACAACTTTGACTGCGTAGTCGTACAACTTTGACTGCGTATTCGTACAAACTATATAAATGAGTTCATCCCAGGAAAAATATAAGAATTACGGAGTGAAATTCAATCTAAACTACATTACACAATGAGTTCATCCCAGAAAAAATATTTTGTTCTAGTGTGCACCGGTGGGAATTGGTCTACAGTTGATGGGCAAGCTACATACGTTAGCCCAAACCATAAGAATTACGGAGTGAAATTCAGTTCTAATATAAATTTTCATGATTTTGATTTATTGGTAAAATCAAAGGCTGGTTTGGATGCTCAATCGAGTGTAAGATTATCAATTCAACATCCAGAATATAAATATGTTATGGAGATAGTTGATGACAATGATATCTTGCATTTGATAGAAGTTATCGAAGGTGTGAACACCATCGTTCCTATTTACATTGTTGCAGATGATGACGAGAATCGAAGTAAAGCCCGGTTAAAAACATAACAAGAAAAGAGGTCCAACGGATTTGGGAGCAACAATGTCCCATGTAATATTATGACCACCAACAATGTTCCAGAAACCGTCTTCCAAACAGGAATCCACTATGTGGAACCTGAAAATTTCAAGTACGTAGGAGATGCCGACATTGGTACTTCTGCAGATGATTTTGGCAGACAGAATATGATGAGTAATGCAGTGACGGCTGATCAAAAAGACTACGATGAAGGTTGTGTCCTACTAAATGATGATAATCTATCACCAAATGGGGATCTCGTGGAAGGTGATTTACGTTTATCAGACTTGGAAGGAAGTGATGGTGCCGAAGGAGTAACGGCTGATCAAAAAGACGACGAAGGAGTGTCGAATGATGATCAACACATTCGGTTAAGAAGCACATTGTTATACGGTATGCCACAGCCGCCGCCATGTCCTGTCCCATCAAAGATAAAAACCCCATCTTACAGCCACCACCCATCACAAAAGATTAGAGTTTTCCAAGCCTACAAAGACAAAGACGCTATGAAACTTGCACTTGGTGTAAAAAGTATAACCGAAGGCTTTCAATACAAAATTAGAAGATCAACAAAAACAAGGTATGAGGCTATTTGTTGTCAAGATAACTGTACTTGGAGCTTTACAGCTACATCAGAAAAAGGCGGTGATGGCTCATTCCACTGCACTAAGATTGTTGCGAACACACGTGCTCGTCCTCAAAACTCAACCCAAACCATCGCCAAGCAAACAAGAAAGTTTTGGGTCATCTGCTATCTGAGGTTATGGCTGCCAACCAAAGTAAGGTATATCGTGGCAATGACATAATGCGTGATATCAATTCAAAGTACAGAATTGATATTAGTTACAAACAAGCATGGAGGGCAAAACGATATGCATTGTATTTGTTAAGGGGTGACCCAGCGGAATCCTTCACAATACTCCATATGTATTGCTACAACTTGCAAAAGCATAATCCTGGAACCGTAACTTCAATCAGAAAAGATGCTGACGATCGATTTCAATTCATATTTATTTCATTAGGCTGCGCTGTAAGTTTCGTTTTACCTAATCAATTACACAACCACTATACGAATGTAACCGCAGAATTAACAGAACATACTTTTTGTAGTTACATGCTTTCCGCAACTGGTGTAGACCTACATTGGTGGTAGATGCTGCCCACCTCACGGGCGACTTCAAGGGCACCATGTTATTGGCAGTTGCGATGGATGGTAATAATCAAATATTACCGGTAGCATATGCAATATGCAAGAGCGAGTGCACAGAAACATGGTCTTGGTTCATGGAAAAATTGCATGATTGCGTTGGCGACATGGGATCTCTTAGTTTCATATCCGATAGGCATGTGGCAATAGCCGCAGCCATTGAAAACATTTTCCCGACCTCGCATCATGGAATTTGTGGTCATCATTTATATTCTAATGTAGTGACCAAGTTTGGATCCAAGAAAATAATCAACTCATTCTTTTGGGGGGCCTGTAAAGCATATACAGTCGAAGAATTAAATGATTGGATGCAAAGGATCCACGATTATAAGCCTGAATTGTATGCATACTTGGACAGGGCAGGTCCAGAAAAATGGGCTCGATCTAGATTTGAAGGCATGCGGTATAATCTTATGACATCCAACAGCGCCGAGTCCATAAACGCACTATCCCGATATGCCAGAAAGATGCCAGTGCTGATGCTCATTGACTTTTTTCGAACAACAATGCAGCAATGGTATTTTGAACGCCGCAATCGTGGAGGTAAGAGTTACATCATTCATTATACAGTAATAACGTTGTCGTATTTACTTTGTATCCAAAATATTGACCAACTAACTTGAATTTTTTTTAGCTGATATAAAAACAACACTAACTCCATGGGCGGAAGCAAAGATTCGTAAAAGAATTAGTAAAAGCAGCAACTGGATAGTCCATCCAATTTCAAATTCAAGATTCCAGGTTGTAGACTTCCTTAGGGATGGGATTGTTGATTTTGCAGAGTCAACATGTTCATGTCATAAGTGGCAACTGTCTGGCATACCTTGTGGCCATCTACTAAGAGTTTTAAACAGCTTAAACCATGGAGATTGTACTGGATGGGTGCACAATGCGTATCAGGTTGTGTTTTATAGAAAGACGTACGACTACATTATCAACCCTCTACCCGCCCCTTGTGATTGGGAGATACCGGACGATTTGATTTTTGTGAGACCCCCAGTGATGGACAGACGTCTACCTGGAAGACCAAGAAATATGGATCATATTCCGTCACAAGGTGAGGGTCCAATAATAAAAGAATATTCTCATTGCCATCAAAGGGGTCACACAAGAACTACATGTCCTGCGTTAGTTCCAACCCGTAAACCAGAAGGATCAAGCAAGCGTCGTGTTTCAAACAGTAAAGGGAAAACGACCATAAGAAGGGACTCTAGTAGCATGTCACAGAGTGAAGCAGTTTATCCTACCGTGGATTTGAGCTAAATGGGGGTTGAATTATGTTTACTATTACATTATTTGTAGGTTGTAAAACCAGTTTCATGGAATCATCTTTGATTTCTACTCTATTGAATGAAAACTTATACTTCCTTTTACGTAATTATTATAACTATATAATTAATAATAGTCATTTGTCAGACGACTGCATAAATTAGTGGCGATATTAAACAATTGAAACGACAACTCAAGCTTTAATGCAACACAATATTCTATGTACTGTAATGAGTTATCATCAATAGTGACAGCCCTATCTAAAAGAAACTGGCAAGATGGAATAGTTGAAACGACAACTCATCATGTCATACAACGTACTACCCTATATATAGACTAACTTCACAACGATTTCATTCATTCAGTTACTCGTATTGATCAATGGATCACCAAAGGGGTTCCTCAAGCAGAGTTGTAAGCTATCATAATTCTTTTACTTTGTTAAATTCATTAAATCTTCTACATGTGAAAATGGTTTTCACTGAACTGATTTTCTATTTTTATATCAGGATACAACCGTCGATAATGTCTTACATAATGAGTTGACAGATCTCGACGAACGTATAAATAGATTGGTTGACACTCACGTGTTATTGATGACCAGGGCTTTTCGCCATGTCCAAGATCAATTGGAGGAATTTGATTACCAAATAATACGTATGATACCAGATGAGCGTATAAAGGTAGCGCATTATAATTTGCAAATGCTTGTGATCCAAATGCCTGTAGATATTCAACGTTTTATCTCAACAATGTCAACAATCAATCAATTATCTGGGCCTCAATCTACTTTATAAGACCGAAGTGAAATTCTCCGTAATGCAGTTTGTCTCATTCAAGAGTACATCAGTCTGTTTGAATGTCACAAAGACACTGCCCGCTTGCACCTATCTCAAATTCTTCCGTAAAACATTTGTTTATGTTTATGGTATGGTCGTATTTTATATGTATTTTTAGTTTTTATGAACGTTAGCAAATGACGGATGTCAGCTACTTTCTATGACTTTGTATTGTTTATTTCGTGTGTAATGAAGATTTCTATCTAAAACGTTTTGTAGATGCAACTTTTTTTAAACTTATAACGTCATAAATACTCTAAATTATAACATTGAAATAAATCGTCTACAAATTATTTTCACATACACCGTCTAATAATAACTTGAACGGGAACCCCAAAAAATACGACCCATACGTTCACGAAACACCCTAGCTGCGTAATCTGTGGGCATATAATCTGCGTCCCCCTGTACAGGAACCCGAACCCCAGATATAGCATACTCTAACAATAAACAAGACCAAATCGCACAATCTCCTAATGGCCCGGACTGTTGAGGCACCCATGCTTCCATGATGAACTCCAAATCAACGTCTCTTCGAGGGATGCCTCGATTATTCCAATAGTTTATTGAATCCAACAGGGCAACAACCTCCGTTTTGAATGTCTGGATGTGCCCTTGTTGTACCAGGAGATTGTATAAATCACCATCTAGCATGCTATCGTACAGGTGGATTTTCATAATGTCCAAACATAACTCTCCTAACATCTAATGTTGATTTTTAACGTTTACATGAAAAAACACCTGAAATAAAATCGATTAATATTAACGACCTTTTACTTATATATATATATATATATATATATATATATATATATATATATATATATATATATATATATATATATATATATATATATATATATATATATATATATATATATATATACGAAAACTTTGATATATCATCTGCGTACCCGATCCACTGTCCACCAAGCCGGGCTAGTATGGGTTTCACCACCTTCACCAGATGCCACTTTTCTCCAAATTCGAGGTTTAGCAATAGGAAAGAAATTTGAAGGCATAAGACACCAGTTGTCTCCTTGAACCCACTTCTCCAACAATAGTTGGATCCAAAGAGTAACATGCTGCAAGATAAAACAAAATTTGTCAAATTAATAACATTAATAAACTAACAAATACTAATTTTATAGTTTAAGTTAGTACTAACCATGTATTGCAACCATCCACTGTTGTCTTGACCCATTAGTTCTCGCCAATATCCCATATCAAATGGTACGCTAATCAGTCTATGTTTAACCAACAGTTTCGGACTTGTAACGACATACTCATACGCAAAATCTTGACCATAAGGTACATATGGCTCAAGTATGAGGCCCGTCCTAGGCTCTTCACGAATTTGCTTTCGTCGTCACTGTTTGACTGTTGAATCTTTGATCTACAAAAGTAAATTGTATATTAAATTCAACATTAAACCGTAAACATATTGTTTAAAACATAAACAAATACAATACATGCGTAAAAGGACTCTTAAAGTACTGGGAATGCTTTATTTGTCTTACTTTGAAACTTGGTGGCGGAATTTCACTCACAGTCACCTCATCATCATCTTCACCATCATTCTGGTTTTCATAATTTTCTTCATTGTCGTGTCTCGGTGTCTCATTATGATAAAATTCCTGTCATATAAATTTCATTTTATATATATATATATATATATATATATATATATATATATATATATATATATATATATATATATATATATATATATATATATATATATATATATATATATATATATATATATATATATATATATATATATATATATATATATATATATTTGTGGGTGTGTGTGTGTGTGTGCGGTAGAATATTAAACACATTTGATTTTACCCCTCCATCCCAATTTTGGTTGACGGGATCAAAGAATTCGTCATCCATGACCGCTTCCTCCACAACCTCTTTTTGCTTTCTTATTGTATCTAGAATTTTCTCTTCAAGTTCAACAAATTTTTTTGTAAAATTTTTCTCAACTCTCTTTAAAAGTTTGTTAATAAAAATCGGCATAATAGGTTCTCCTTTGCGACGACCTGAGCCCAACGGCCCTTCACTTGAGCAAGATGTGCTCGACGATGACATATCTTGTCGCCTAAAGTCATCGCAAACGTGTGAAGGAATATGCGGCATAGATGAAATAAAATAATCCACATATGAGGTATAATATTCTGAATTTGTCTCATCTCTCGTAAGCCTCATACGCAAATTTGGGGGTGGATTATTTTCCTGCACATATGAACATTCTAATTATATATATATATATATATATATATATATATATATATATATATATATATATATATATATATATATATATATATATATATATATATATATATATATATATATATATATATATATATATATATATATATATATATATATATATATAAACTAACCATTGTCCGTGTGTAAATAGTTTCTACTTGCTCTGAGGACATCTTCTTTATTTTCTGCCACCTTGCAAATCTGGGAATATTTTCATTTATCCGTCGGGAAAATATACCCTGGAGAGCCGGTATGGTTTCCCATATCCAAATCTATGACAAAAAATTAAAATTATATGCAACTTTCATCAAAAATTTAAAATTATAAATGGATATGAATAACCTGAAACAAATTACCTTAAACGGATATGAATAACCTGAAACAGACATCCTTAATACTGCTCGGGGAGCCGGCAAACTCTCGTGAGTTTCGATCTTAGTGAAAATTTTATTTAACTCTCGATATTCAGTCTCCCAAATCTGAGTCCCCCAAGGATATCTGATAGACATAAAAATGTTATTAAATTTAAGTAATATATTATATTTCTCTTTTATAAAACAAATTAATTATTATACCTGTTAAAATCGTCAAAGTTTTCCGCCACCGAAAGCCATTCAACGGTTACTTTTTCATTTTTTCTCGTCCATGGTAACTGGCTGTAACAATGTATAGCAATACACACTTAACGGCGTCCTCGTCGGATAGTCGACGAAAACGTGGTTGTAATATCACAGTGTGTAGATCACCCGTTGTCAAATTCTCAGGTTTCATCTCGCCGAAAACGCGTCGCACAAATGTTGATTGGACCTTCTTCATTAACCGTTTAGATCCGGCAACCCGACCGAATTTTAATCCCGTTATCAAACAGAATTTTTCGACTCCATACGAGAGGTAGTGGTTTCCCAGTAAGATATGAAACCGTCCCTTTCGGTCGTTTTCGTTTTGGGGCCGGATCTCGTACATCATCATATAACTGCATAGTAACGGGTCCCCTTTCGCAACAGGAGCATCGCCATGAGGCGCGAAGACGGTGGTAGCGAATATGGCCCGTTGCGGTGGTGTTAGACGATCTACCACCTCCCGTATCTTATTTCTCATGCCTTTCAAACTAATTACCGCTGGCGTTGTCTTATCAGCATGCTGTAAATGTCGGTAAAAACAACGTTAGTGTTAATCATTAAGGTTTTCGGATAAAAAAACGACCATTTAGCAGCTACCGGGCATCTGCTGGGTTTTGCTCAGAGGAAAACGCAGCTAAGGGCCTTTTCTGCGTTTTACTCTGAGCAAAACGCAGCTGATGGCCCGTAGCTGCGTTTTCCTCTGAGCAAAACGCAGAGCATTGCGCAGCTAAGGCCCTTGGCTGCGTTTTCCCTGCCCTTGGCTGCGTTTTCCCTTCCTTGGCTGCGTTTTCCTCTGGAGAACTCATAAACTCAGTTTTTTGTGCATAAAAAACTTGTACATTGCGCATAATATTTTGTACGTTCAAATAATCTAACAACTAAAACGATAACTAATAGATATAAACAACATGGAATTTGAGACTTACGTGTTTCCATGAGGAGAAATCTTGCGAAGCCATTTCAGAGCGTTTCTCGTTTACGGGATCGAAAAATTTCATTTTTTTCCGGATTTATATACCTGGGCTGAGAGGTGGGCAACCAATGAAAACGCAGCCCACTATGCCAAAAACGCAGCCTATAAGGTGAAAACGCAGGCCGTAGGCGGCCCAAAGCACCAAAACGCAGCCCAAACGACGAAAACGCAGCCCGTAAGGCCCAGCTGCGTTTTGCTTGGTTATTTTGGAGAATACTCCGATTTTTTGGCTATTTTGAGAAAAATATTTTAGGAATTAGGCTATTTTAGTCATTTTCTCTTTTTATATTGGATGTAATTAATGAGTCTTGAACTCATACATTCAAGAACGGGTCCTATTATTAAAAAATACTCCTGATTTTTTTAATTTACCCTCTAATTATTAATTGGTTGGTATGGTCAGCCTTTTTCATAATTCTCATCTCGTTGGAATTGTAATTTTCTTAAGCTTTTTTTTATAATTCCAATATTGCGTAAATACCCTATCTTCGTCGACCACTATGATTGTTATTTAAAAGATAGATTTTTCCACACCATTTTACAACTGATATTGCATAAGTACAAGTCTCTATAGCTGATTTATTATTATTTTGTTCTCTGTACAAACATAACCGATTTTTTTACTTTCCTTTTAAAACTCCTAAAATTTTAACATAAATAAACATATATTTTGTTTCTAGAAAAGGATGAAAACTGTATTCGAAAGATTAAATTATTACCGGTTTTAATAAAATATTTTTAAATGATTCTATAACCAATACCTTTTCTTTAACAGCAAATTTTTATTAGAAGAAAGAAAAAAGAAAAACATTTGTAGGAAGCTGATCCGGAAGAAATTGAAAAAACCAAGCAATCACTTTGATGGTACGTAAATTACATATGTATATTTTTTTGTTTTGTTAATTATTTTATTACTGTTATTATTATGAATTTATTTATCTTGGTTTTTAAACAATTAATATTAGGTATATATAATAAAATGATAATTTGTACAATAAAAAATATATCTAATGATTATTAATTAATAACCTTATAATGATTATAAAAAAGTTAAATCATTAAGTAATTATTATAGTTATTTTAGGAAAAAACAAACATAATAATTAGGAGATAAGGCTACACGGAGTGGTGGCCAATGGCCAACGGATGGCCAAGGGGTTTTTGTGGGCCAGACTATGGTTGGCAGGCGTTGACCATTTTGTAGGCAGTGGTGGCCAATGGCCAACGAATGACCAAAGGAAAAAGTTGTACAAGTGCTAATGCTAGATGTACAAGGAAAATAGCTATTGGCATCTCGCCAACCGGTCGGCGAGTGAGGATGGCGAGTGAGGATGGCGAGAGGGGCCGGAGTAGTCTTGGCGAGTGTTTTTGGTTGGCCAAAGGGTTTGGCGAGTGGTTTGGCCACTCTACTCCCTACAGCCTAAAGACCAGAAAGTAAAAGAGTTTTTGATCAAATAGGTGTATTTTAAAAAAATATTTACCAAAATGGTATAGTTTTAGAAATATTTACCAAAAGAGTGTTTTTTTAATTTTTTTTTAAATTTCAAGCTATTGTTTTAACTTTTATTTTTTTATTTTGAATCATTTTGACTTTTATTTATTTTTATTTTTATTTTAAATGATTGTTTTAACTTTTATTGTATTATGATTAACTATATAATTCAAGATACTTAATTATAATCTTAGGTTCTCTAATTTGCGGCAAACAACAAGGGGTAGGAAATTCTATCTTTTCAACAATGTGTAAAAGTTAAGTTATCTATCCAACTATAAACGACGGTTTATTAAATTTCATATTCTATCCAATTTGTAAAAGTTAAGTTAAATTTCTAATTTGCGGCAAACTATAAACGACCGTTTAATTTCAATGGTTCTTATAACGCACAAATAAATCTCATATTCTCTTAAAAAAAATTATTAGAAGTATTGGTCAACTAGTTAATGTACTGCATAAGATTTACTTTATATATTAATTGTGAAGAAGATTTTTATCATAATTTTATGAACTAGTTAATATCTTGTTGACAGATCGGCTACTCCTGTGTGAGAAATTATGTTCACTCCCCGTATTAGGCGGCTTTAGGTATTAATGAGAATAGTTTACGTTCGTCCTTCACGAAGAAAATTGTCTAGTTTGTAGCGTTATTTGATTAAAATCATATGCACTAGACATACCAAAGTGCCGATACTTGTTTGTTTTAAGCCCAAATTAGAGAACCTACATATTTTAAGTGTTTTGAATTGTATAGTTAATCATAATACAATAAAAAGTAAAACAATCATTTAAAATAAAATTAATAATAAATAAAAGTCAAAACAAAACAACGATTCAAAATAAAAAAATAAAACTTAAAGCAAATAGCTTGAAATTTTGAAAAAGTTAAAAAAAACTCTCTTTTGGTAAATATTTTTAAAACTACACCATTTTGATAAATATTTTTTTTAAAATACACCTATTTAATAAAAAAACTTAAAGTAAAAACGGATATGTATAATCAACCCCTTTAAGAACTTTACCTCTCTATTAATGATGCAAGTAGTTGGATTTGTAATGCTAACTAATATAGTGAAGGCCATCCAGGTGCTGGATACTATAAGGCTAATGGGAATACACATCACATTACCCAAATGTGATGGACGTCACGTCATCGTCACATAGGATTTTATCTCATCACACTTCATCACATTACCCCCTTTATACCCATCACATTTTCATCACACCACATCATCTTTTTAATTAAAAAAATTCAAAAATAAATTAAAACATAATTTTTAAATTAAAAACCATTTCATTAAAAATAAAAATTACACTAAAAAAAACTAACTTAGAAAATAAAAATTACACTAAAAATAAAAATAAACGTAAACTAGTTGTCGTCATCGGTGTCGGTGTCGTTGTCGTTGTCGTTCCTAGGGCGATATTTAGCGCGGACACTTTCCCGCATCGCCAAGAAAATTTCCAAATCCTTGCCCTCGAAGTCGGATGGTTTTTTTGTCAAGAAGTCGATATCGGCGTTTCGTTGTAACTCCCGTTGCGTTTGGAGAATTTGCCGTTGCGTTTTGACAATTTCTTGTTCGACCCGACCCATAATCCCGACCTTTTCGCTTTGTAATTGGACGTATCGGTCGAATTTTTCGCCAAACAATTCCATAACGCTCGACTCCGAACCGGAACCCGAAGCCGCTTTCTTGCCGGTTTTTTTTGTCCGGTCTCGCCCAATCGGTCAACGGATCGGTTGGGGTTCGTCTTCATCGAGATCGACGGGCTCGTCGTTCACGTCAATATAAGTTCGCCCGTCCGATTGTTGTGACGTCCCTTGGTGGACCGACCTCGATCGTTTAGTTCCCGAAGATTGCGAATCTCCGACAAGAAGCCATTTCAGTTGTTTTTTCAACTCGCTCCAAGCTTGTATATACGGAAACGCTTTCCGAGTGGGTGTTGTTGTTTCGTATTGTTTGAACGCCGCGTTCAAAACGTCGAAGTCGTTGGACCCGCTTTTCCGCATATTCGAGATATTGTTGAAGATGTCGTTAAAAGCGTTGAGCTTTAGTCGCATCTCTCGAAATTTCCCCGAAATTTTATCCATGTTCCGTTTTTTTCGCCCATAAACTCGTAAAAATTCGCTTGAACTTTGTTCCAAAAAGTATCAAGCGTTTGCGAGTCCCCGACGATCGGGTGAACGGAAGCGGAAATGTACGCCTTCACCAAGTTTAATTCCTCCTCTTTCGTCCAATTCGTTCTTTTTTCGCCCCCCGTTTGTTTTGCCTTCCTCCTTGCGGCCCGGCGGGTTTGGTTGTCGTCTTCCTCTTGTGTCTCTTGAACCATATCGGGAGACACCGGTTGCGGTGATGGTTGTGACATCGGTGGTTGCGATGATTGAGCTTGGAATCCTTGCGGTTGAAACGGAAACGGGGGTTGAAATTGTTGATATGGGTTGAATGGCGGATATGGTTGTTAAAAAAGTGGTGGTTGTGCGATCGGAGACCTGCCTTGAAGTAAATTCATAAAACCACCGCGGGGCGATTCAAGATTCGGTTATTGACGCGGGGTCGAGTTTAATCCGAACAGATCATACTCGCGGTTTTGGTTTGAAGGTGGGGTGTTTGGATTTTGTTCCATTGCAAAAGATGGTAGAATATTTGTGTGTTTGAGGTTAAAAATATGAAAAGATTTGTGTATTTGAGGTTAAAATGAGGTGTTTATATATATGTGTAAATATAGGTAATTTAAAAAAAAAGTAATTTTTTTAAATATTGTAGCCGTTAAACGGCTAGTTTGATTTCATTGGGTGTGATATAGCGTGAAGCGGACCACGGTAGACCACGAACACGCCCCATCACAGTAGCACGGGGCGGTGTGCACGCCGTGATGGGTGCCACCGTGTCCATCACGGTACCACCGTGATACCCACTCCCAAAGGTCTAATAGAAATGAGTAAGCAAGCAACCATTTTTAAATTTCGATATTTCATTCACCGACCGATTTTATATATTCTAAGATGTTCAAAACTTTTGCCTTTTTAGGTCATTGACATATCTATTTTTAATAAATTTCATTGGGATGTGGTGGATAGTGCTCCATCATCATCCTAGAGTTTGCTTAGGATCAATAACGAAGTCAAAACAAGGAATCTTATACTCTTATAAACACACAACTTACCATGCACGTCGAATATCGTTTTGTGTGAAATGATGTTAAAAAATTGAAGTGATCCAAGAGTACAACCCTATCAAATTTTATGATATCGTTTTGTGTGAAATGATGTTAAAAAACTAAAAAAAGGAATCTCTATTTTGTGTTATGCGTCTAATATATTTTTTTGGAAACAAGAATTCAAATAGAATGAGGCTTACGGGAGTTGAACTCTCAACCTCTGCCTCACATGGATATAAAATCCCATCGCATCAAACGAGCTAGGCCGGCTATCATGTGCATGCGTCTAATTAAACGTCTTTTTTTTTTCTCCTTTGCGCAATTTTTATTTTACAGGGTTTTTCTCGCGCCGTACTGTTTGATTCTTTGAAGTTTGAACGGCGCCATACGCCACTATCACTTCATTTTCTTTAATCTTGCTAGCCATATGATCGCTCTGTTTTTTCTGATCCTTATAACACCCCTTCTCCGATCACCACCGGCAATCTTCTTTACAGTCGGATAATTGCTTCACCGATTCCTTCTTTTCCCTTTCTCACCACGTTTCTACACACCCGCCTCTTTGTCTTCCCTAAACTAACGTCTCTCAATTTTCGGAAGGCAATCCTCATCGATCTCCTACTCCCTTCGAAAAAATAGACCATTAAGTCGACCTCTTCATGGCGTTTCGCTTCCATCTCTGAGAACAAAATGGATGACGACGCATACACCGCCACGGGTACCATCGTCCCCTCATTTGACGTTTTCTGGTGCTAATCCCTAATTCTCCACAGGTTTGTTCGCGCTGGTTATTTTTTTTCCCACCGTCTTATCTCCCACTCAGGTGACGAGTTTGGAGGACACATTGGAGATTCTTGCAAGATGATGGTTGATTCAAGAATAACGTAAAGCAAGACACAAAGATTTCACACTTCATCATCTCCACCCCTGTTCTTGTTTTTTTACAAGGCCTGCAACAAAGCCGAAGAGGAACCAAAAGTTCGAGGTTTGATTCTACATCACCCCCACATTCTTATTCTCTTTAGATGCTCTAATGTCCCCACGTGTTCTTAATTCTACTGGACATTCGATCTTTACTTCATCCGGCTTCCTACTGACTTCTTGATGTAGAGAGTTTCAAAGGAATTTAGGGAGTCAGGGCTCATATGGCAGACATGTCTTGTCTGCGATACTCAATAAAGTCAAATTAGCTTCAATTAAACGATTGGCCAAGAAACTGAACTCACTTCATCTCCGCTATTATTGCATCACATCATGATTAGGAATTTTTTGAGTCTTAACTTCATTCTGTTTGTCTCTTTTTTTTTTCTTCCAGAAATTTATCATTTACACCTCCTTCATATGCCTACTTCCGTAATTGATTCTTTTTCTGTAAGTTTTCCAGGTTGTGGAACATACCTGAATAGTTTTTCAAACCTAATATGAATTTTGGTTTACATATGCCTATTTAATTTGGACATGAGTTAGGGTCTGCGTTATATAATTCCACTACTTGTTTAATCTGAGAATAATTAGAAATTTTGATATATCTAATTGTAATAACAGGTAATAAGAACTTTTAACTTTTTTTAATGTTAATGTGTTAGGTCTCAAGGAAATATGTGCAAAGTTTGAGGCCTGTGGCACTGGCAATTTGACTTTTGTTTAAATTATTAAACATTAAACATCATGATATTATTACAAATGCTCGCTATATTTTATCATGGAAATAAAATTAAATTTTGTTTAAATTATTCAACATTTTGATCTGTCATGTCTAAAAGTTGGTAACGTTTGTGCTTATTGTTATAATTAACAATCATTTAGTGCTGCTATTAGTTTGTATAAAATATTTTTTCCTTTTTATATTAATTTCAAGGTGTTACATATGACAGTTAGAGACGTTCTCAATTATGATAGGTGAAAAGGTAAACATTTTTTGTTGCTGATTGTATGTTGAGGGGGTGAAACACATTATTCTTATTCTCATATATGACTCGTGTTTGTGATGTTTAAATAAAAAGGATAACATTATTATAATGTACTTTTGTGTGTTTAATAAAAGAAAAAGGGAATCTAAAATATGATGTGTACAGGTTCAGAAGGGGGATAGGGAGGCAATGGATCTGAAGGATACTATGAGAAATAGGATGGGTCTTTCTTGATACGGACTAAAAGGGTAAAATGGTAATTTGATGTTTTTGTGGCCATGTCTTTCTCATTTATCATTGTGGGTGGTGGATGCTACTTGTGTTCTGTGTTGCATATCCAGAGTGCTATTTTAATAAATAGTGTGTTTGTTTCTGGATTCCATTGTTAGTGAATGTAAAATTTGAATCAATATCTGTCTGAGTTTTGATTTTAAAATTGCTTTCAGTTTTGTCTAAATGTTATTTATTCAGTTTGAGAGGTTTGTGTTCAGGTTTCATATTATGATTTCCTAACCGTATTTTTCTAAATTAAATGTTGGTTATTCTTGGTAGGTTAAAGCTTTGTTTGAAACCAATATGAAAAGCAAGACTGATTATGAGAAACTTAAGAATGCATAAAATTAGAAATATATAAATACCTTTGTCTGTTTTCTTTACAATCTTGCTAAGCTTGTATGTAATTTATTTTCTTGAAGATCAGTTTCAAAGATTATTGCAATTAAATGCTACCAGCCATAAGAGGCCATTGAGAGGTAATTGTTCTGACTGGAAACTGTTCTGAAATTCTTGTGTAGTTAAAGAAATTTAAAAACTATATGATATCTTAATTTTTTTATGATTTGGGAGAGGCATGGTATGAATGGAACTGTGATAGGGAGTCCAAGGGCATTATTGGCATTTACCTCGCGCGATGATGCAGACTTCTTATCACATTTGGAGATCCATATGAGACAGGAGCATCTGCCTTTGTGTGGGAGAGATCGTATGGCGTATAGATCTGCGTATTTTCCTGTTAAGGTAGTAATCTAACTATTGATTTTTTTTAAAAATAGAGTAAGTTACAATTTTGGTCACTCAGTATAGATGATAGTTTCAGTTTTGGTCCCAAAAGTTTTCTCTTGCAATTTTTTTGCTTATTTGAGGTTTTGTGTTTTTGTAACATTTTTTATTCTTGTTCCAAGTAAAATAACACTATTTTTGGGAATATTATTGAAAAAGTCAGATATACTCAGGGACCAAAGGTAGTCCTTTACTTGGAGAAAATACAAAAGCGTTACTAGAACCTTAAATAAGAATCATAATTGCAAGAGTAAACTTTTTTGGGACCAAAATTGCAAAAAAAAAAAAAAAAAAAAAAAAACTATACTCGGGGGCTAAAAAATAATTACACTAATTATAATCTTATGATTTTGGTTCTTATTCTAGGTTTTGTAATGTCTTTGGTTCCTGTTCCAAGTAAAGTGACTATTTTTAGGACCATAATTGTAAAAACGTATATACCCTGGCACTAAAAATAGTTATTTTACTTCAAAAAGAACTAAATACATTATCAGAACCTCAAATAAGGATCATAATTGCACACGAACTTTTTCGGACCAAAATTGTGAAAACCAGTTGTACCCTGCGACCAAAAATGTATTTTACTCTATTAATGCTCTTACAATTTTGGTTCTTATTTGAGGTCTTTTAAACATTTTTGGACCCTTTTCTAAGTAAAACGACTATATTTTTGAGACCCAAAATAGTCATTTTAGTTGGAACTGAGAGAAAAACGTTACAAGAACCTCAACTAAGGATCCAAATTGGAAAGATCTTTTGGAGACAAAAATTGAAAAACAGAAAACGGACATGTTTTATATTGATTAGATGGATTTTTTTCACTTAAACGAAGGTAAGGAATACTATTTTCTATATGCCTTTACTCTCATTCGAATCAACCATTGATCTTTGCTTTTCTACCTTTGGAGTCATCTTAAAATAGTTGTTTTTAGTTGTGGATTAGATTATGATTTCAGTGGTAATGTGGCTATGGATGGAAATTTTGTAGTTTTGTGAGGCTCTAAATGGCCACATATTTATGTTACTTATGTTTTTGGTCTCTTTACACAACAAATGTTATAAAAGAATTTCTTTGTAGTGAAACTGTAGAATAAACCATTCACATTTCATTTTATCTATCAATTTATTTTTGTTTATAACTGGAACTTTATGATACATACACGCATTAACTGTATGTGCTCAAGTGTTTTGAATGAACACCGGATATGTAACTTCAACCTTCTTCTTTTGCTCAAGTTGTTCAGTATGACATTTTTTTAGTCTTAAATAATGAATAGAGTAAATTACAATTTTGGTCCCTGTGGTTTGCATGAAATTTCACTTTTGGTCATCGTTTCGTTTTTCCACGCTGATGGTCCTGAACTACACTTTTGCTTACACTATTGGTCCATTGGCCAGGTAAAATGACCAATATGCCCTTTTTATTTTTTTTTTCATTTTTCTTTTATGTATTATTTATTAAATGAATTTAAAAAAAAAAAGAAAAAAAAAACATCCCCTCCCATCACCTCTTCCGGTCATCTTCCCCGATGGCCAGGAAGCCATTAACGGCGCTGAAGTTGCAGGAAACATAAACATGCACGAAGAAGAAGTCGGCCACCGATGGATCAAACGTCCGTACATCGCTTTTAATCCATGCTTTATGTATCGCCACCTCCGACGCAAATAAATGGCTGCCACACCGATCGTTTGACAGCCAATCACTATTATATTTCGACGGCAATTCGTATATATACAATCTCAAATCCTTCAAAGATCTGGGTTGCCGGAGAACTGCGGCGTCTGAGGGAACCCCGGAGACCGAAAGCTGTTGTGGTTGAGATATTGTAGTTTTTAACGACGACGTCGCCGGACGATGGTTTCCCAGAGACGTAGCAAAAAAGTATAATGAGAGAGAAAACCAGAGAATCCATTTGAAATATCGAAAGCAAAAGGGCGTCTCTGTTTTTCCATGTCTGCTCCGCAAAAGCTTCATCCTCACATTGAAATTCTTCCTGTTCCAAAACCTAGCACCACCGTAATAAGAAGACGGAAACACAGATGCAATTTTTGACCAAATTCCTCCTTCCATCCAAATAGGTTTGAGGACATAATTCTTGTGGTTCTTAAATTCCAAATCTTCAACGCATCGGTTTGTTGTACATCCGTAATCTTGGCCCTAACAATGGCACCTGCAACTCCATTCTGTTCTCCAGATCTCGCTTCTCATTTTCCGTCAAGAAATCAAGCGTAGTTTTGACCTACCGATTCAAACAAATTTTTGACCTACCGATTCAAAGCTCACAGTCTTATATGTGTGAATGTATCCTCGTCTTCCTTCGTGTCAAGAAAATGGGTTTCATTTCTGCTTGACGAAGTAGAATTCAAGAAACCCAAAATTGAATATTATAACCAAGATTAATCAAACTAGAAGGGTTATTGGATTAGATTCAAGAAACCCAAATTTGAAGGGTTTACTGGAGCGATGACCGGAAGAGGTGATGGGAGGGGATGTTTCTTTTTCTTTTTTTTTTTTAAATTCATTTAATAAATAATACATAAAAGAAAAATGAAAAAGAAAATAAAAGGGTATATTGGTCATTTTACCTGGCCAAGGGACAAATAGTGTAAGCAAAAGTGTAGTTCAGGGACCATCAGCATGGAAAAACGAAACGATGACCAAAAGTGAAATTTCATGCAAACCACAGGGACCAAAATTGTAATTTACTCTAATGAATAATAATAAGCATTTATTGAAATGTATAATGCTTTGATCATCTTACAATTTTCTTTTGAATAAAAAACTATAAGATTGCATGATGTCAGATGAACCATTTCACTAATTTTTACCATAAAGGATTTGGGGTTGAGGTATTCTTTTATATATTTATGCAAATTTTGGCTCATTAAAACTCTGATTTAATTACTTAACTTAAAATTTTTTGTTATGACTTTTGGCTGGAAGGTATGACTTTTGGCAGGAAGGTATGTTTAATTCGTTATCTACTTTCTGACAAGTTCATTTTTTACAGAAAAATACCATCCTAACTTTGACACCGTTTGTGACTTTGTGTTACCCAGGTCAGTTTTTTGACTAATTTGTTTCCCTTATATTATTATGTTTTTATGTAGATTGGACGGATAAGTACTCATACACTTAAAAGACAAATGAAATGTTTTTTAAATTTACGCTGCTTTACATAATTTGGTCATAAAAGGCATTATATAATAAATTAATGTTATGAGTTTCTTGAACTTCTAACTGTACATGTAGAAACTGTGATGAATGAGGGATTGCCCTAAAGGTGCTCGATAAAATGCCAAAGAGAAACCCTTTTGTAGAATAGTGTATTACAAGCAAAAAACAATTTTTTTTTTATACTACATGTTGTTTGGGCATGAGAAGGCAGCCATATCATGAAACTCCCCCGGAAGGAAAGTATTTGTAAGTATATCTTTAAATTTGAAGATATATCATGATATTAGTATATATCGATTTTGAGATTTAAGCTTCATCTGTTTGTGCTTGATTGTCAATTTTAATAATTGGATTTGTATTGCAGCCTAAACAAGGTGGATCATGTAGGGCTCCTGGTGTATACATGTACTAGAGTATGTATATGTGTGCTAGAAAAACTATCCTGATGGATGGTATTGGTGTGCTTGCATGTACTTTTAAGATTTTTATCTCAATGAATAGCAAATACATTTTTTATAAGCAAGACAGCTAATCATATGGCTTAGGAAAATCTAAACGTATCCAGTTAATTGGAAAAAAACATGTCTGATTTTTTAAAAGAAACATTTTGCTAAAAGAAACATATTTATTGGTTGCGATATTGCAGCAAAAGATATTGAATGCATAATTTTTTTTTTTGTAACTTTAAAAAACCCTACTATTGTGGCAGCAAATTAAAATATGATATTCTAATTTTGGAAAGTTGTTTTGTTTAAATCCAAGTTTTGCAGGTTCACTGCTTTCTCATAACAACATACATTCCTCAACGTTTCATTTGGGATACACCTGTTCATCTTTCTCATAGAATCCTTGTTTGAATTTTGGGAGGCATTTTTCTTTCCTTTGTTCAGGGACTAATCGTGTTTCATCGTCTTCTACAAGTCATAAGTAATTAGGTATGTCGATTATGCCTTTTATTCTTTAAACTGTGGAGAACAATCCATTTACCATCATGACTTTTCAACCAACTAATTGACGATTATTATCAAGGAAGGTCAAAAGTGATTTCTTTGATTACGTATTCAAATAACTTGAACGGGGTGAATTTTTATTCTATTTGGAACATCAAAGTAGAGAAACTATAGAGAATGCAAGATTAAATTCATTTCATCAAGGCACAAAAGGTGGGAAAGGATTATTATACTACATCTCTTCTTATGAGTAAATATTTTGCTAATTTTGATGTAGTTTTAGGTTTGACTATAACATAGGATAAAACAAAAAGTATATATTCATTGTATAATCAACACATACATTAAATCTCTGAAAGGTCCAAAAAAGAAGCATAAAATACTGATTTGATTCAAGTCGTTCTGAAAAACAAGGGAACTTAAATAATAGAGGAAAGAATATATATATATATACTAACCAACAATATAAGAGGTGTAAGAAGCTTCTTTATTCCATGGACTTTCTGATAGCTCATGTTGCAGGATGCAGAGATGTTCTGCATGTGTTTTCGAGTTCTGATTGATCGGGAGTGTCCTATTGGAATATTGAATTAAGTAACAAATCTGTCGATTCCATTAATGTTTAATCTATTTTTTATTGGTATTTTAGACCATTTAGTGTCTCGATTTTTAGCATATTTTCTTGTTCTTGGTTTTAATTTTTGGGATCAAGGTGCAGTATGATATTGATTACTATTATATCACTTTGGATCCCTTTAACCTCACCAACATGGCTGTTGTTTGCCAACTTTCAGGTACGCATAACACTATAAAAATGCAGCATTTAGCAGTCAAGTAGTTAACTTTGAGGATGTAGAGGGTGTAATGCAAAGGTAGAATTTATGGAGGTAACACACCTACTCTAGATAGACTAGATGTAATATTATTGGTTAATTATGTTTATAATTGACATCAAATAGCCTTCCAACAAAAACTTAAACTATATTTACTTCTAAGATGTAATGATTAGTTGCATTTCTATTTAGCAACGATTGGTGGTTATGGTTACTTTCGATGCAAAATATTTCACATAAGTAACGATATATATTGCAAGTGATGTTAAAGTTTAGTGTCGAATAAATTGTTAGTATAACTATTTACCTTATGGGAAAACTCATTCATCATAAATTTAGATTTATTATTACGTCTTATTCTTGAAATCTCATTCTTGAGAGTTTGATGATGTAATTATCAATTTCACATAGAGCACTCCTATGTGAAATTATACAAAAGCTTTTGCTCAATTGAGCTAAGAATATTAGGCAACTTACTAAGAATTTGCGTCTAGCTTTCATTTTGGTGTATACTTCTATGACAACATCCACGTTGTCTAGGTGTAACTTCTATTAACACAAAGGTTGCTAAGCCGTGTCCCATGTATTAAGAAATTGCCATCTATATATGTTCCATAATTCACTGCCACATCATCATTCAGTCAGCACCCTCACCGTTAGGAATGTTTACCTTTCACTTCCTATTGGTTTTTGGCACAATTAATTAGGCTCAATGTACAAGCATAAGCAGGGAGAAAAGTGAGAGCACCTCTTGATAGGGGACGGTGTTCCCCACAAGAAAAGTGCCTCCCCGCACCACACCTGATGGCCTAAGAGTTATGATAAGCAAATGCTTATAACTTGCTAAGAAAAGTAGAATAAACAAAGAAATTGGATTGTAAAGTCGTGAAATTGACAAATTTCCTTATGATTGCTCACATTCGAGAAGATTATGGTGATCCTTTTCGACGGTTGGTTTTGTACTAGGTATTTACAATATCTGATTTGGTAAGTCTTAATGATCAATACCTCAAAATGCAAGATTCTTAATGAAGCAAATCAGAAGATGACAAAATTTTCAGAGCTTGAGTTCTTACTCCTTGTGCTAAAATCTCGAAACTCGTTAAATGTTTTTATTTTTTGTATGATCAATGTGCATTCATTTTTATTAGATGAATTCACTTAACATTGAACATTCTTTACCATAAATATATGACTTCTCCTTAGCATCTAAAGACCATTTAATCTAATCAAACACAAGACCTAATTTTAATGTTGATAGATTTGATGGTGGATGAGGTTCATATCTTCAAGTATTGAAGAGTTGCACCAGCTGGACAAGTCCTTAGAGGTTAGATTAGGGCTTCACATTCTCATAATCTGCAAAGTTCGATGGTATCTGGACCTAAAACAACTATGTCTAAGTGCTTGAAATTTTTCTAAATGTTTGGATGCTTGTAAAATTGTTTTAATGTTTTACCCGACTGTTCAGGGATCTAAGGAAAAGGAAGCAAAAATTTTAAGGGCAAATTTCATAAAAGACACTAACTTTTCAAAAAAATTCGATTTTGACACTGTGTTATTTTTTTTTTCAATTAAGTCACTAAGTTTTCAATTTTTTTCAATTAAGTCATTAAGTTTTCAATTTGGTTTCAATTTTGACCATTTGACCGGTCAACCCGGTAGTCAGCTGACGTGGCATGATGACGTGTCAGTCTTTGATGATGTGACGCTGACGTGGCATGCTGATGTGGCACCCGAGTGTCAAAATTGAAACAAAAATGAAAACATAGTGACTTAATTGGAAAAAATTGAAAACTTAGTGTTTTAATTGAAAAAAATAACACAGTGTCAAAATCAATTTTTTTTGAAAAGTTAGTGTCTTTTTTGGAATTTTTCCTACATTTTTTAAAATGATAAATTCATGATTTTTACGTTTTTAGAACGCATAAATATATTTTTTTACAAGTATAAAGACGTATTTTTATACTGTTAGAAGCATACATACATTTTTCATAAGTATATATACATATTTATAATTCTAAAGACGTAAAAAACGTATTTATACTTCTAAAGACGTAAAAAAATGTATTTATACTTCTAAAAATATACTAATATGTATTTATACTTCTAAAGACGTAAAAAACGTATTTATACTTCTTAAAATGTATTATACTTCTAACGAACGAACTTAAACCAACATAAAAATATATTTATATTTCTAAAAACATAAAAATATGTATTTATACTTCTAAAGACGTAAAAACATATTTATACAACTAAAATGTATTATACTTCTAACCGAACGACCGTAAACCAACATAAAAATATGTATTTATACTTTTAAATGAAAAAACATACACGGACGAACTTAAACCAACATAACGGAACAAATATAAACAAACAAACAGAAATTAACGAACAAATACTTATTTTTATGTTTTTAGAAATATAAAATACGTTTTTTTACATATAATCACGTATGGTATTAATCAAAAGCACGTTTTTTTTTGCATATAATCACGTATCTTATCAATCAAAAGTACGTTTTTTTGCATATAATCACGTATCTTATCAATCAAAAGCACGTTTTTTTTGCATATAATCACGTATCTTATAAAATACATTCGTTTTGCATATAATCACATATCGTATCAATCAAAATCATGTTTATAATGGAAAAATATTGAGAAAGAGTTTTAAACTCGTTTTATAATACGTGCATCTCATTTAAAAACCTGCTTATAATGGAAAAATATTGAGAAAGAGTCAAAATCGAAATTTTTTGAAAAGTTAGTGTTTTTTATGAAATTTGCCCAAATTTTAAATGTGCATCTCATTTAAAAACCTGGCAGATGCTAAATTTTAGGGGTAAGCACGGTGCAGTTTTTTTACAATTTTAAGATGTGGCAAAGACTATCAAACCATTAAAGTACTTAACAAATACCATCTTAAAATGTTAATTTACAATAACCTAAATGCAGTTCTAAACACCAAAGAGAGACGAGATTGAGGTTTGAAGGGTGAAGTCGTGAACGACTAAAAAAAGATTTTTTTGGAACCCTACTCGTAATCGTATATTCGTAATCCCGCATCACAATTTTATTAACTTTCAATATAAAAAAAGTTAGATAATAGTTATTTATATATAATTAATTATTGTTTTAATATAGAATACCAGTGCGGTTCGGTTTTTTTTGCGGTTTTTATAAAATTAAGAACCGCACCGCACCAAAAAATGTCAGTTTTGCAAAATAAGAATCACATGTTCAGTTTTTGTTAATCAATTTCGGTTAATGCGGTTTTTCGGGTGTTGTTTGTAGCGGTTCGGTTTCTGCTCACCTCTACTAAATATGATTTCATCGAGAGATAAAATGGGGTACCTAGAGAATGGGAGAAGAACATCAATAAACTTTTCCTTGCACAATTGTTTCTGCTCATATATGTAAATCTGAAGGGTTTTACTTTAATGACAAAATGGGGTACCTAGAGAATGGGAGAAGAACATCAATCAACTTTTTCTTGCACAAATGTTTCTGCTCATATATGTAAATCTGAAGGGTTTTACTTTAATGATTATGTGAAATAAGAGAACTCGAATGGTTGCAGATGGAATTCATTAAAGCAAGGTTGTAAAACTAGGATAACTCAGCCGAGTAATTGGCGAGTCACTCAGACTCGGCATTCTCATTCAAAAAAAATCGGAAACCTTTAAAACTATGTCAAACTCGTCTAAACCCAATCAAACTCGAGCCAACTTGGCTCGGTTCAACCAACAAAAACGGATTTTCGGACTCAAGTTCGTTTAAACCAGCGAAAACTGGTTCAACCTATAAAACACAAAATTTTAATAACTAAAACCGGTTTAATGCATATCGAAACCAGATCTAACTCATATGAGCTAGCAAAGAGCAAAGCAATTGAGGGAGGTCCCCTATTTAGCCTCCAAGGAACCAAGCATCCCTTTTATAATGAAACTCCTCATTCTTTGTTTCTTCAATGGATCGATGTGGTTATCACAAATTTTGTCATCTTCCTTATAATTGTTATCACTAAAAGGAAAGTAGTAAAAATTTTGCTATTATTAATTTGTATTATTGATGATCGTTGCTCATTATTAATCATGCATTATTTATTGATTCAAATGCTTTTAATCGCTAATCATAATAATCTTGCCACACAAGTTTTTGCTTATCGTTAACTATTCTCACGATAATAATTTTGACATACAAATCGTTTTGCTCATTACTAATTTTGTTCTCAGTAATGGAAATTTTGCCACATAAATTCTTTACCTTTTAAAATATGTTAGTTATTAATGTAAGTTGAATTTCATAGATAACATTATGTCATAACTTTTAGTAATAATGTATGGTTAACATATATATATATATATATATATATATATATATATATATATATATATATATATATATATATATATATATATATATATATATATATATATATATATATATATATATATATATATTAGGTGCGTACCCACGCGATGCTTCGGGCGATGAATAGTTTTCGGGCAGCTGATATGTTTTTTTGAAGACCTATTTTCGGTTAAAAAAAGGTGTATTGTTATTTTGAGTTAAAAAGATGAATACATTGTAGTTTTTGGGTTAGAATATATGTGCACTAATTACGTTGTTGTTTTAGATAAAAATATAAGTACGATACGTTAAAGTGTTTACTTAGGGGTGTGCAACAAACCCGAAGTCGAACCAAAAACCAAAAACAAATTGTAAAATCGAATCATTTTAAAAAACCGAATTCAGATTTAGTTTCATTGCAGTTAAATGTTGTCCTTACGAGGATTACATTATTTTTGATAGACAACCAATATTTCCTTTTTGCAATGTGTTTTTTTGGAGGAAATATGTCATCAAGTTTTGAAACCATCTGGTCATTTTGTTATTAACCAATATGGTTATATAGAAGCTTTTTACTTTTTTGTAAGAGGTTAAGGGTGCGTTTAGTTACGGAAAACTGCTCTGTTTTCCGGAAAAATTTTCCAAGAAAAATGAGAAATCGGAAAACGCGTTTAGTTCGTCAATTTTTCCAAAGTTTTCCAAGAAAATGAAAATTTTTCATTTTCCAAAAATTACAAAGAATTTGGAAAATTTTGGAAAACCCAAATTTATTGTTTTCTAAAATTTTCTATTTCCAAAATTTTTCTAAAATATACAAAAACACACACACACACACTGATTCTCACCTACACCCTAAAATTACATCTACACCCACCCCCACCCCACCACCTACCCCACCCCACCCTACCCCCAAGCACCCCCACCCCACCTACCACCACCCACCCCCACCCCCACCCACCCACCTCCACCCCACCCTCACCCACCACCTCACTCCACCTCCACCTCCTACCCCCATCCCACCCACCTCCACCCCACTCCCACCCCACCCACATCCACCTACCCCCAACCACCACACCCACCACCCACCCTACCCAACCTTCACCCACCACCACCCACCCCCCACCTCACTCCACCTCCACCTCCTACCCCCACCCCACCCACCTCCACCGACCCCAACCCACCACCCACCCTACCCAACCCTCACCCACCCCCCACCTCATTCCACCTCCACCTCCTACCCCCACCCCACCCCACCTCCACCCACCTCCACCTACCCCACCCATCACCCACCCTACCCAACCCTCACCCACCCCCTACCTCACTCCACCTCCACCTCCGCCTACCCCCACCCCACCCCGCCTCCACCCAACCCTCACCCACCAACCACCCACCCCTACCTCACTCCACCTCCACCTCCACCTACCCCCACCCCACCCTCCACCTACACCACCCCACCCCCCATACACCCACCCTACCCACTTACCCGCATAACCCCAAATCAAAAATTGGAAAATGAAAATTGATAGAAAATAGATATCTAAACACATTTTCTGTTTTTCTAAAATAGAAAATGAAAACGGAATCGGTTTTATCTAAACGCGTTTTCTAAATTTTCAATAGAAAACTGAAAATGAAAACTCATTTCGTTTTCCTGAAAATGAAAAATGGAAAACGGAAAACAGTTTTCCGCAACTAAACGCACCCTAAGCTTTTTACTATTTTGTAATTGGACCTATTTTTTAAACATAATTCACCATATAAATGAATGTCGACTCTCCAAAAAGAAAGTCAAAACCCACTTTTACACAACTGGAATAATATCTTATCCCAAAATCTCTATTTTTCAATTCCCAAAAGCACAAAAATAACATATGCCCCTACTAATTTATATATCGCATCTTTGGAAACCCAAGTATCTTTTAGTAATTACAATATTGCATAGTCCCTGTGGTTCCTGAAATACAGAGTAAATTGAGATGTCTCATTAAAACACTGCATTTTAAAGAAGAAAAAGTTGATTTATACAGTATAAAGCTTCAAGCAGTATTTTCAAAGTATAATGTTTAGATAATAAAAAAATTGTAATTACCTAAAGTGATAATTAGTGAAGCCAAGTAACAGGTGCAACGTGACTCTTTATTAAACATGGAGCATTTACCAGAACACATTGATAGTTTGATACAACTTTAACCCTTTATAGTCAAAACTAAAATTATAATGATAAATAACCCTAAAAGTGACCATAAACAAAACCAAATAAAATATCCACATATTACTTTGAAATGAAAAGGTAAAATAAATAACCAACAACAGCTTCATGTGTAAATTTCCTTACCCACTCACATATCGTGGATCATACAGCACAAAGTAAACTAATCAATTTAAAATCTAAATTTGAACGAAAAAAGTAATACCAATCAAAATGAGGTGTTAGTTGATTATGAGTCTTCTTTTATTTTTATTGTGGGAATATGCACAAAAAGCAAGAACATGTCAATAGTATAAAAACCTAATGACAGACATTCCAAAAAATTCAATAAATGTTTCAATTTTCAACACATAAAAACTACCAAATACTATCACAAATTTCTTCAATCAGAGTGCCTTTCACCCTTTTTTCTTCATAGAGACTTCAGATCTTAGGTAGTGTAGCCTTGTTATGCAATTAACCGTGAGTAACACTAAGAAGACAACCTGTTGACAAAAAATCTTAAGCCTTTTTGAAGCAGAAATGAATAAATTTACCATTTTGGTTGCATAGTTCTATAAAGACATAGTGTTCACTCAAACTGATGTTTGGATCCCTATCTAAATTGATTTTTTTTTAGTTGTAGTACAATTTTCGTCATCAACATCGAAAGGAACTATAACAGATAAAAAACAGAAAGCTCGTTTAGAATACGATTATGCTAATTCAAACTTATCTAGAAGAAAAATGGAAAAACAAAAACAAAATAAAATTGATAGAAAAATGTAGATCTTTACATATGTAGGTCTAAAGGAACAAAATAAAATTGGGTTTTCTTCATATTATCGTTCTTTTCCAGGTGTGCAGATCTGAAAGAATAAAATAGATCAACACACTCAGAATCCTCTACAAACCTAGCGATTTAAAATATCACGGTGAGAGAGGTTAGATGCCGTGGTGGTTTGATGGTGGGCTTCCAAATCCGCCACTTATGTTTGAGGGGGAGTGCATAGGTATGGTTGTGGTCCGATTGTAGTCCGATTGAGTAGCAGTTGTGAGGGAGTGGCGATCGTGGAAGTGGTGATGGCTGATAAATGAGAATGAGGGTTAGGGTTTCTAGAGTGAGAAGTGATAGAAGCTGCTTTAAAAGAGATGAAGAGATCTGGAAAAAGAGAAGAAAATTCAAATTTTCCTAAAGCAAAATTCAAATGTTGACGTTGCTCCAATTTCAGAATGCGAATGAGGAAGAAGGGTACAAAAAAACTATTTTAGGAATGAGTTTTAAAGGGAAATCTTTGGAGGAGGACTCTAAATTTTGCGATCCGGGTGAAATGTCGCTTCAATTTAAGCCGTCGATTACCTATAAAATACAAATATATTAAGGGCATAGATCTATGCCATGTCTATGATCCATGTGAAAAGCTCCATATCATCAATTGTGATACCCGCTTCTTTCAATCCAGGTTTTGATTCATGCATAAAATGATTGTACTATCTTAAAAATTAGGTCTTAATGCATCAAATACTTGTAACTTATATATGTATTATGTAATGGTATATATATATATATATATATATATATATATATATATATATATATATATATATATATAGACTTAGGATCTTTTGAGAACCACAAGTCTCCCGAGAACCCGAGAACTCCCAACTCCTTTTAGATCAATCCTATATCTCCTAAACCGATATTTTTTTCAAAAAACCGACCACATAGGCCTCTAAAACGCTCAAATAGGTGCCGGGTCGCTGAAAAAAATTTCCGAAAAAATGACTTTTTTTTTTTTTTTTTTTTTGAAAAAAATTTGCACATGTGCAAAAAAAAAAACTTTGCACATGTGCAAACTTTTTTATACGTACATTTTTTTTCAAGTTTTATTTTATGGATGTCTTTCTAACATATATTTAAGGCGTTCTGTAAAATAAAATTTTAAAAAAAGTGTACGTATAAAAAACTTTGCACATGTGCAAAGTTTTTTTTTTTTTGCACATGTGCAAATTTAAAAAAAAAAAAAAAAAAAAGTTGTTTTTTCGGAAATTTTTTTGAGCGACCCGGCACCTATTTGAGCGATTTAGAGGCCTATGTGGTCGGTTTTTTGAAAAAAATATCGGTTTGGGAGTTCTCGGGTTCTCGGGGGACTTGTGGTTCTCAAAAGATCCTAACTCTATATATATATATATATATATATATATATATATATATATATATATATATATATATATATATATATATATATATATATATACTAGTCGTCTATCCGCGCAATGCGGCGGGACACAAATTGTTAGGGGTAAGCACCATGCTGTTCGGTTCGATGTTTCACCAAAACGAACCAAAAACCATAGAATTTAATAACTTGTTTGCTGACGTGGCACGTCCATGTGACACATTTACCGCCTAAAATCTACCTTGCAACCAAAGAACTTTCCACATCATGTGTACGACTATCAAATGTTGATGAGATATTAAGTATTCATTGAAAATCTAGTCAACTATATTGTCAAATCTTTTTGTTAGAATATAAGGGTGAAATTGTGATTTAATCTCGTCTAGACGGGTTATTCGGTCTAGTAAAGTAAAAAACATAATGCTTCATAATTTAATTATAATAATCATAAAGCAATAAACTTGGTTTTGATCGAACATTTTCACAGCCATACTGGCCCATACATACATACACACACACACACACACACGTAATAGTAACATACTTACGATTTTTCACCTCAATATTAATTTACATCACTTTTACCAAATTACAACATTTTATCCACAATAGCAATATACTCGTAATATTTTGCCAAAAAAGCAAGACACTTTCAAAGTATAATGGTTTAATAAAAACAATTAAAAATATAAATAAATTAAAAATAAGAATTAAAAGTGTGATCTATCTTACGTTCCCTCATTTTCTAAATTCAACGAACCATCTGTGAACAATTTCAAGCTAAGATTATTATATCTCTCTCTTGAATACTGTCTAGATGCTTTCCTCTAATCAGTTCCCACCTTCATCATTGTTTCAAATTCCTCATAGCTAATTCGTCCATCCTAAACCCATTAAATTATCATAGATCAAATAAGCTAAAAATGAGGTAAATAAAAACAATACGTTATAGGATTGCAGGTAACTTATCTTTTTCATCTCTATCTCAAAAAAACTATAAACATAAAACAATTATTGATAACCAAAATAATTTGCGTTATTTATTATTATTATTTTATGTATTGCTTAAAAGTAGAAAATGCTTCTTAACTTTAGTCTTTATAGTAATCAAATTTCATTATTTTCTAAGTTTGTGAAAATAATGACAAACAACGCCCGGTCATAGTCTAAAGTTATATGAAAATGTGATTTAACTATAAGTAAGAGGATATATAGCTTTGTTTCCATTTTCCAACTTAAACATGTAACAACAACAAAATTTGTCTTTTCATAATGTAACAAAATGAAATGCATTGATAATTTTCCTCCAATGAACAAACATCTATTTTCACAAGCAAACATCATTTACAATTAGTTAAAATTAATATAGTATTCAACTATAGAGATTTCAGTAAGTAATACAATGTATCACAAATATGTTACGGATTCTAAAGAAAAAACAGAAATTTGCCCCTCGTATAGTGTAAGAGCAAGAGAGATTTGTTTAATCAGTCGTCCAAATTTCTAATAGTGTAAAGTTACCCGATATTTCCAAACTGGTCTTCGTAGATGATGTCAGGTAGACCAACAGCTCAACCAGCTACACGGGCAGCTCCAGTGGCAGCCTCAGCCATTTCTTCTTATCTAATCCGAAAGTCCATGTATGATCTGAACTTTAATGGTAAATAGAAGCTCCATAGGTAAAGTCAACCTATTGTAGAAAAAGACTTTTCTTTTATTTCAATTGGTTGATACTAAAAAAATATAAGATGTAAAGAACGGAATTGAATATCCCCAAAGCAAGTTAGTACATACCTCAAAGTCGGTAGGAAATGTAAAAATACATACCTTGTCGTTTCTTTGATGACTGTCAATTTGGAGCCATGATGTTCTACACATATAACATCAAGGAAGCTTCTGATTTATCAGGTTCATAGTTCATTGCTATTTTTGACTGGGATCCAACATCACATGGTAAGAACAATTATTAAATGTGGTCGACTGCAAAACAGAAGGACTAAATTCATATATCTCATCACAATACATGGTTGAAGTTGGTTAAAGTTGAGCGAGATCACAAACCAGCCAAACAAACATTTGAGAAAGAAAAATCAAATAACTATTTTCCATAACTAAATTATAATTTGATTATCTTGAACACCAACTCATGCCTTATCAGGAGGTAAATATATTGGTGAAACATACAAATTTGAGAGAATTTGGATCTTTTAATATTGGGTATGTGAGCTTTGAAAAAATATCTAGAAGAAAAATAATGATCGGACACGTATCACCTTTGATTTGGAGCTTTTAGCAACAATTATAGCCATTTCAAAAGTTTAAGCTTAGAGAAGTTATTTTTGATTATTGCCTAAACCGACATTGATCTGAAAATATCATATCTAGCTAATAAAAGTTGGTTTTACAGTTTCATCGTATCTATGCTTGAAATTTTAGTTTTGTTTTCCCATTTTTTTATATATTTAACATAGCAAATTTGTCAAAATATTATGTGTAATGTGCATGTTAAGACTTTTTCAACAAATAGTCCCAATCTTCAAATTCGTCTGACATTTGGTGATGTATATCAATTTCACAAACGTGTTAAGAGCAGTAGGGGCATATATAATCAACAAAACCACATTGAAGTAGCCTTCTTTAACACCTACTGCAGTAAAAACAAGTTTCATAAAAATAAAGATACTAAAAATTAAAAATATAAACAACAAACTAACCATCTTTACTACCTTTTTCCAGCTTCATTACATTGATGCTTTCATTTAATCATTCCCAGTTCCGAACCCCTGCATAAATGGCAAAATTATATGATGCAAAATAGTTATTAAGTTATATAAAGCTTGATTCCCACAAGGCCTGATTAAATCAAAACCTGCACAAATGGAAAAAATAAATTAGAGATGTTTTTTACGTGGAATACCAAGGGGGTGGACTGTGTTAACGGATGGTGAGGAGAGGGAGATGTTAGACAAGCATATTCAGAGAGACGGTATCTCAGAAAACCAAATTGCACACACACATACATACACATTAATGAAGACGAAACAAAACCAAATCACAAATAGATTCAAACATCGACTTCAGGAACTATAATCGTAACTCAGGGGTATGAGTGGTGTGTGTCTGTTAGATTCAAGTGAGTGTATATGTGTGTGTCTCTGTAACCACAAACCGAAAAGAAAGAGACAACGATGGTTTGGTGGTGCATAGACTGGCACAAAGATAGAAGAAGCTAGAGAAATGATGGTGTCGCGGTGGTGGTGCAGTGAGACGATGGTTAAATTGGAGGAAATGGGGAGACGACGGATTTCAAGGAAGAAGCAGTTACAAATCAGGGAGGAAGGATCGGCTAGGCAAGAAATCAATTAGGGCTGTTTTATGGAGAGTGATCGGAGCGCTAGGAGTATCAACGAACCTTTTGCCTTTTCTCCATGATTTAAATCTTTATCGAATGTGGTGCAGGGCTTGTATAATGGCGTCGTATTGGTGACGGTGGTCACCAGGTATTGTGATGATGAGGGTGGCGATCGATGGTGGTCGATCCTTGGGAGAGAGAGAGAGAGAGAGAGAGACTTACCTTAGTGTGTGGTGGTGCTTGAGTCAGACAAGCAGATCGGTGAGAATGGTGGCTAAGGTTTCAGGTGATGGTGGATGAGGGAGACGTGAAGAACGGCTGTTGATGGTGCTGACTCTTCAGATTACTTACATATATATGTTCCTGTGTGCGTGAAATCGGGAAGAGGAAGATTAGAGGCGATAGTTTGAGGGCGGTAGTTTGGGTGGCTGCTTGTTGAGTTAGGGTTTAAGAAAAAACGAATTCAAGATCGAGAGATAGATAGGATATTCAGTCGATGAAGAAGTTGAATTAGAGCAGGATTTGAATCATATTCGAAAGAGATAGAAGCGAGAAGGGGGGATGTTTGGTATCGAAACTCAATGCCACATTCACGTTTGGAATGATAAGCACGCTTTAAAACTTGTATCTCATGCATAATCATTTGGATCTCTTAAATTTAAGAGTTTCCATTTTTAGAAATCATTTTTCCTTTTTAAGGCAGTATATATATATATATATATATATATATATATATATATATATATATATATATATATATATATATATATATATATACATATATATATATATATATATATATATATATATATATATATATATATATATATATATATATATATATATATATATATATTGAGAAGCTATCATCATCGGTCCACCTGCGACCTGTTGCCGATTTATCTGTGGTTGGGCAGATGGTCTCGCCTATCCTTGTTGACCCGGTAAATTGAAAGCAAATAATATTGGAGCCATTGTTTAATACTGTTCCCCTCAAAACAATATATATATATATATATATATATATATATATATATATATATATATATATATATATATATATATATATATATATATATATATATATATATATATATATATATATATATATATATATATATATATACTTTTCGTTAATTTGCGTGAACAATCAAATAACTTTATATAAAAGTATTCAGAAAACGCATAAAATTAACCCAATCTCGTCGATATCTTATTATATTATGATTAGGAAATAATCTGTGACACTACAAATACTAAAATAATAGTCAAACAACTTATGGTTATTTCGCCTATCATTGTTGACCCCATACTATGAAAACGACTATATGGGGCAATTTTGCGACACTCTCGGTTGTTAAATATAGTTTTGATTTGTTTTTTTATGAACAATCCATAAATTTTGATGTACTTATAAAGTTTAAAAAATATTAAATATTAAATATTTAAAAACCGTGAGAACCGATATTCACACATTAAGAATCATTTTTTTCTTTTTTCGCACTTGTTTATTATGTTAAAATACATCAACATATAAATTTCCTTGATTTTTAATACGTGTCACAATATTCACAATATAATAAAAATTCTAGTTACTAAACTGTGAATACTATAACATAAAATTTTTTTCTTTAAAACACATCAATATTGATATTTAATAGTAAATGAAGGATAATTATATATTTTTATATGTTTGAAAATTTTATTTTGATAAAAAACAAGTGTTAAAAATAAAAAATACAACATTATTAAACTGTGAATTAATGATTATTACGGTTCTCAACCTTTTAGTGGTTATCATTTGAACCATTTCATATATATATATATATATATATATATATATATATATATATATATATATATATATATATATATATATATATATATATATATATATATATATATATATATATATATGAGGATCGTGTAGGAACCCAAAAATTCGATAAGAACCATGAGGACAAATCTGGACCTTTAATCTTGAAAAATGTGTGGATAATATTCAATGTGAAAAAATGTCACATCTTAAAAGCTTGCGGGGTTACTTGTCTAAAAATCAAAACTATTGGGTGGATAATACAAATTAATAAGGGTAATATGGTAATTGAGACGAGACCCCCCACCAGACTGCGACACTTGTCGCCATATGGTTTGCTGAGTTTTTTTATTCCCTCACTTAGTTTTGGGTCATAACTTTTTTTTTTGTAAAAAAATTCTAAAAAAACCAAAGTTTTTAAAATTTAATTCTCTACAAAATAAGCACCATCATGAAAATTAGAAAAAAAAATATTTTTCATTTTTATAAAAAATCAAAAAATTAAAAAAAGTTATTCAAAAATTATGAAAATTTAAGAGATCATTCTACACATCATATTAGTAAGTTTTTAAAAACAAAAATCTGAAGAAAAAAAGTTTTTTTAAGTGTTAATTTTTATATTTTTAAGTAAAAAACTCATCAAAATAGCAAAACAATATACATGATCCAAAAATATTAAAACCAAAATATGTTTATCATTCAAAACTTATGATCCAAGATTCAAAATTCATTATGATCCAAGATCCAAAACTCGTTATGATCCAAAACAAGTTAAAAAACATACAACGACAAAATTATTCAAAACATATGATCCAATATTCAAATTTAGTTATGATCCAAGATCCAAAACGAGTTAAAAAACATACAACGTCAAAAGTAAAAAACTAAAAATAATAATAATAACGAAAATAAATAAAAAAACTCGGTTAAATTATGTTGTACGAACGTGAGTAGCATATGATCATATCATCAAATCCGTATTTCGTTTTGGTGGACGTGTATCGCACGTGATTGCGTCACATTGAAGGAAGACGTTTGACGTTATTGCCCTTAGGAGAGTCCTCGCGGTTCCTACCAGATTTTGGGTTCCTACTGGATCCTAACCCTATATATATATATATATATATATATATATATATATATATATATATATATATATATATATATATATATATATATATATATATATATATATATATATATATATATATATATATATATATATATATATAGGGGTGGGTTCAACATAGAACCGTTATTATGCATAGAACCATAGAACCACATTATCAACCATTAGATCAAATAATGACGGCTAGGGTTATGATCGTCATTTAACAACTACTTAATTGAAAAAAGGAAACTAAAATCGTTTCTTAATAATAGGAACAAAAACAAATCCCTTAAATATAGAAAATCTGTTAATTTCTTAGCTGAATAGTAATCAAAAACCACGAATAACTGAATCAAAATCACGACCTCATAATCAAGATTTTGCTCCTGACCAAAACATTATCCACTATTTACGACCAAAACGGAGATCAAGCCAAGGAATTTCAAATCGATTTTCACAAATTCGATTAACAAACAAACCGATTTTGATGCTTCTTAAAAACAGAACAACCTAATTTGATTTGATTATTATGTTTACAGCGTATTGGTAACATATGTGTAACACCCCTTTCTCAAACCATAATTTAATACGGTTTATAATACAAAATATCTTACAAGTCGTGACTATCAAAGAGTCACTTAACTTTTTTTTTTTTACAAATTTTATTCTCAAGGGGTATTACAGACTCAATACAGAAACCATAATTTAAACTTATTTGTATTATACATTGGTCTCATCTCTAGCTCTTGCTCCTCTCACCTAAGCACATAGCATTTAAAAAAATATACGTGAGACATAAAGTCTCGTGAGTAATATGGGTTTTAGACCCAAAACTTTTCTGCTCAACTTGAAATATTAACAAGTAAACTACTTAAACTTATTTTTATAACAAATCTCAATAACTGCTTTTCTTTTCTACTATCAAACCTCAAAAATGCTTTCTTTATCAAAAACTGTTTTTCTCTCTCAAAACTGCTTTCTTTCTCATTTTCTTGTGACCAACTGAAACTCATGAATTAGTTTAATTTAATTCATTCTACTAACTCCCCTTCGCGGGACAGAACAGATCCACCCGCAAGGTTATGCTATCTCTGTCTCCCCTTCGTGACTTGGAACAGATCCAAGCACAAGGTTATGCTAAGCTAGACAACTACTTCGCGACGGGAGGTACCACCCCAGTAGTGTCTTCAGATCTCCCGATTATGTGGGTGATCCTAGTCCGGACAACTAACTCTTACTACTTTCTTTGCTCTGATTCTTATCTTTTTACTTTCTTCATTTCATCTCAAATTGGTCAAATAAGGACACAATTTCAAAACAAGCTCAAACTTTAACTCTTTGACTCATACTCTCGAAAATCACTTTAAAACTAACTTCAATATCTTTAGCTCTCATATGGAGCTTCTTTCAAAACTTTACAAACTATACTTCTTTAAAAACTGAACTTCTTTAAAATCTCTTTTAAACACTTAGCTCTTAGAGCTACTTTCAAAACTATTTCCAAACTTTAGTATTTGCAAATATTTGGAAATCTCATTTTCTGAAAATATCATTTTGCTATGTACTAGAGAAATCCTCATAAAACTCACCTTGGTTCTGCTATGGTTCACTAAGCTTCACGTACTCCTTTTCCTTTCCCGTGCTCAATGGTATTTGAAGCACCACCTATACAAGTATCATATATATTTACTCAATTAATACATACTACATCTGACTCTATAACTTAAGAGTCTCATATGACACAACTACAGGTCATACAAATGTATAACCTTTAATACTCATTTTATAATTTTCTCCGAAATACGCGTATTTTGCTATAGTACCCCTGAGGGGTCGTATTCCGGATTTAAAAATTTTCTATGTAGTTTCACACCATTTTAAGCCTATGGTATGAATTTCAGGCCAAACGGACATGCCTAGCTATGAGTTCAAATCTCAAAATTGGATAGAAACTTTTCAGTTTTCCTGCCGCCAGGTCGCGTCGCGACCACCCCTATGGTCGGGTCGCGATCCAAAGTACATTGCTTTATTTGACGATTTTTCAAGCTGCAGTTCCACTATTCACCCCATTAAGCTCTTAATACTTAACTTAATTAGTTTAGGGTCATTTCCAGGCCCTAAATACCAACTTATACTTAACTTTAAACCTCAAAATCATCAAATCATCTTTATAAACTTGAAAATTCTTCCGAAATTCTCATTTTTCACCAAAAACCCCTTTATTGAATTTTCAAGCTTATGAACTAATTTCTTGTTTCTTTTATAACATTTTTAACTTAACAAAACCATTTGAACCATGTGAAATCAGTTTCAACTCATTAACCCATTTCTAGGGTTCTTGAGCTAAAAACCCATTTCATCATTTTTGCATCAAATCTTCAATTCCATCGAATTACTTGTGGATACAAGTTTCTTTCATCATTTCTAACCTATTAGACTCATCAGATTCACTTGTTCATCCAAACCCGTAGCTTAATGTTCTTGAACCAAAATCATCATTTTCTTGCAATTCAACATATTCATCACTAAACATGTTAAATTGATGATTCTGAACAAGATGAGTTGGATGATTACATTAGAATCATGATTTCTGGAAAATTCAGAAATCAAAACATAATTCCCGTTCAAGAATTGGAGCTTAGAACAAGAAAACCTTACCTATTGGAGCTTGGAATCACCAATTCCAAGTATTATCTTCAATTTCTCGCGAGATATTCCAACTCTTTGTTCTTCCCGTGCTCACTCTCGTTCTCTCTGGAGAATTCTATAAGCTTCTTGACTTTTCTGATTGAGAGATGGATAATCTCTCTTATTTATATTTAATTTTTATAAAATATTTTCATTCTAGTCCCTACTCTTTCCACTTCTCTACAAAAATGGTCCTAAGACCCAAAATCTTGCAAACAAAGTTCCATTAACTTCTAACTTGACATTTTCTTGACATTTTGGTTATTTCCATGTCAAATGACCATTTTGTCCTTTTTGGTCAAATTTTACTATTCACGCAGTAAAACTCCAAATTTACATAAACTTTTATTTCTTACATTCTTGTTTTACAATAACATAATATTGTACATAATGGTCTTATAATGTGTCAAAAGACCATTTTACCCTTTTACAACTTTTGTGGGTTTTTACAGTCACCCCTCCTTAAGCGGATTCCATCCTCGGAATCTTTTCGTAATCTATGAAATCTAGATATCTTCTCTTCATTTCTTCCAAAGTCTCCCAAGTCAGGTTTGACCCTAAGGGATGCTTCCACTTGGCTAGCACAATGTCAATCTCCTTGTTCCTTAGCTTCTTAGTCTGCATTTCTAGAATCGCTTCGGGTTCTTCAATTAATCTGTTAGGAGTCTCCACCCTCAGGTCTGTGTACGGTATGACTAACTCTTCTTTTCCAAAGTACTTCTTCAGGTAGCATACATGAAAGGTATCATGTATTCCGCTAAGTTCTGGTGGTAACTCCAACTTGAATGCTTGCAATCCTACTCTCTTCAGGATTCTAAAAGGTCCGATGTATCTTGGACTCAACTTTCCTCTTTTACCAAATCTGACTACACCCTTCCATGGCGACACTTTTATCATCACCAAATCTCCTTCTTGTAAGTCGTACGGTCTCTTCTTTAGATTCGAGTAACTCTTCTGTCGGTCTTGTGCTGCTTTCATATTGGCTTGAATCACTCCAATCTTTTCATTGGTTACTCTAACAATCTCTGGTCCTGTAAGCTTAGTCTCACCCGCCTCTAACCAGCACAAAGGAGTTCTACATTTTCTACCATACAATGCCTCAAAGGGTGGCATTTTAATGCTAGAATGGTAACTGTTGTTGTATGCAAACTCCACTAAAGCCAGGTGTTCATCCCAACTGCCTCCAAAATCCATCACGCATGATCATAGCATGTCTTCCACTGTCTAAATAGTTCGCTCACTCTGACCATCCGTTTGTGGATGATACGTTGTACTTAGCTGAATTCTCGTCCCCATTTTTTCTTGTAAGGCTCTCCAAAAGTTAGAGGTAAATCTGGGGTCTCTGTCTGACACGATGGACAACGGTGCATCATATCTTCTTAACACTTCATCTATGTACAACTGGGCTAACTTCTTCAATGGAGTAGTTTCTTTTATGGCTAAAAACAGTGCACTCTTGGTCAACCGGTCCACTATAACCCATATACAATCATAACCTCTTATCATTCTTGGTAACTCGACAATAAAGTCCATGGTTACATCTTCCCATTTCCCTGCTGGAATGTGCAAGGACTGGGCATCTCCATGCGGGACTTGATGTTCTGCCTTGACTTGTGCACAAATGACACACTTGGAGATATATTTAGCTATTCTTTTCTTCATTCCAGGCCACCAGTACTGTCTTTTTAGATCTTGATAAGTCTTGGTACTCCCTGGATGTATGGAATACTTTGACTTATGCGACTCTTCTAAAATCAGCTTTCTCAAACCTCCTGCTTTCGGTACCCAAATGCAGTTTCTAAAAGTATTCAATCCTTGACTGTTTGTTTCAAACTGCATATCTTTTCCTAGTTTCTCATCTTTCAAATCTCCACTTTCTTCAGCTTTCTGTTGAGCTGCTTTAATCTGCTCTATAATACTGGATACTAGTTCTATACGCATCGATCTTGCCTTGATTCTTTTCTCAGGAACTTTTCTACTCAATGCATCTGCTACTACACTTGCTTTACCTGGATGGTATACAATGTCGCAATCATAGTCACTGATCAACTCTAGCCATCTTCTCTGTCTCATGTTCAACTCTTTTTGAGTGAACACATACTGCAAACTCTTGTGATCAGTAAATAGCTTGCACTTTGTACCATACAGGTAATGTCTCCAAATCTTCAAGGCAAATACGATCGCTGCAAGCTCTAAATCATGGGTTGTATACTTTGTTTCTGGGTCTTTCAACTGTCTGGAAGCATATGCTATAACCTTCCCTCTCTGCATCAACACACAACCAAGCCCCCGATACGAGGCATCACTGTATACTTCGAAATCTTCTGTCCCATCTGGTAACGTAAGGACAAGCGCATTACACAACTTCTCTTTTAATGTAACGAAAGCTCTTTCTTGTTCTTCTTGCCATCTGAATTTCTCTTCTTTTCGGGTTAGTCGTGTCAGTGGCACAGCTATACGGGAGAAATCTTAAATAAATCTCTGGTAATACCCGGCAAGTCCGAGGAAACTTCTAACTTCAGTTGGCGTCTTGGGTGGTTCCCATTTCATCACTGCTTCAACCTTTGACGGATCAACTTTTATACCTTGGATAGAAACAACATGTCCAAGGAACTGCACCTCTCGCATCCAAAACTCATACTTGGAGAACTTTGCATACAGCTGTTCTCGCTTCAAAGTTTCAAGCACTGTCCGCAAGTGGTTCGCATGCTCTTCTTTATTCTTTGAATATATAAGAATATCATCAATGAAGACTATAACGAATCGGTCTAAGAATGGTTTACAGACCCGATTCATTAAGTCCATAAAAACTGCTGGCGCATTAGTAAGACCGAATGGCATCACTAGGAACTCGTAATGCCCGTATCGAGTACGGAACGCTGTCTTCTCCACGTCACTCTCTTTCACCCTGACTTGGTGATAACCGGATCTCAAATCAATCTTTGAAAAGTAATCTGCACCTTGTAGCTGATCAAACAAATCATCTATTCTGGGCAACGGATAACGGTTCTTGATTGTAATCTTGTTCAGTTCCCGGTAATCAATGCATATACGCATTGATCCATCTTTCTTCTTTACAAACAGGACTGGAGCACCCCACGGAGAAGAACTAGGCCTAATAAAGCCTTTATCAAGTAACTCCTGCAACTGGGACATTAATTCCCGCATTTCTGTCGGTGCTAAACGGTACGGTGCTCGTGCTATCGGGGAAGCTCCTGGGACAAGATCTATCCGAAACTCAACTTGCCTTTCAGGTGGCAAGCCAGGTAACTCATCTGGAAAAACTTCTGGGAATTCCTTCACTACTTCAATATCCTTATAAGTCTGTTTTACTTTATCTTCAGTCATCACATAAGCCAGGAAAGATACACACCCTTTCCTGATACATCTTCGGGCTTTTGCCACACTAATGAGACTCGGCATATGCTTTCTTCTTTCTCCATACACGTACACTTTAGCTCCTAGGGTTTTAACAGACACCCTCTTCTGCCCACATGTTATCTTCGCGTCATTGGCACCAAGCCAATCCATCCAAATTATCACATCAAAGGACTTAATTCCAATGGGAAGAAGATTAAGTTGAAATTTCTTGCCATTGATATCAAGTTCACAATCTCGGAACATATGCCGAACTTCAACAAACTTCCCATCTGCTACTTCCACTTCAAAGATCATGTCTAGCAACTCTAACGGTACACTCAATCTGGCTCCGAATTCATGGGACACGAACGAGTACGTAGAACCAGAGTCAAACAACACATACGCAGGTATCAAGTTAATCAGTAGTATACCTGAGACAACATCATGCGTCTCCTTTGCCTCCTCCCAAGTGATCTGGAAAGCTCGGGTCTTCACTTTTTGTGGCTCTGTCTTTTTCTGGGCTGTGGACACCGCCGTCTCTCCTCCTTTGTTTGGGCAGTTGGAACTGTAATGCCCAATTTGGTGCATGAAAAACACTCCACTTCACTGGCTTTCCTTGCTTTGCAATCTTTCATTTTGTGACCAAATCCGCCACAGTTAAAGCATGTATTAGACCCTGCTCGGCACTCTCTACTGTGCTCCCTTCCACACTTCTCACACTTCCTTACATTCCCCTGTCGAGTCTGGCCCGCACTTGTTTTCTCTTTCTTCTTTGAATTCCCGCTGCTACTCACTGTCTTTCTTTTGTCACTGAAACTAGGTCTTTCGTCATTTCGACGCTTTCCCACATCTTCCATGTTTCGGGCAGCAATTATAGCACCGTCTAAGGTATCAGCTTTCTTCACTTCTAACTCATAGTTCCATGGTAGCCCCCGAACATAACGGTTAATTCGGGACCGCTCAGAGGGATAAGATTCCCCCACAAAAGGCAACATGTCACAGAACTTTTTCGTATATTCATCAATCGACGAATCTCCTTTCTTTATCATCAGAAAATCTTCGTTCATCTTCTCCAAATCTCTTGTGGGACAGAATTTATCCTTAAGACATGAGATAAATTCAGCCCATGACCAGCCATAAATAACGTCTTTTCCCAAGCTTTCATACTTGGTGTTCCACCATACTAAAGCATCGTCTTTCAATTGACGGGACGCATAGTTGACTTGGTCTTTTTCACCACACTTGCTAGCTTGCATCACCTGTTCGATTTCCCGAATCCATCTCATTGTCACCTTTGGCTCAAAACTGCCGTGGTACTCTGGCACTTTACAAGCCATGAAGGACTTAAAGGAACAGCCCTCCTCCTTCTTCCTGTTTTCTCCACTAGCTTCTTCTTCGGTCGTCTTTTTAGAGACTTCTTGTGAAGAATGGGCACTGGGTTCACCCATTCGACTATCGATGATGTTATTCACATCCTGCTTCAGCTCATTTCGTAAATTATTTATCAGATACTGAATAGCTTCCATAGTGACAGGTTGTGGTGGTGGGTTTGGCTCAGCCCCATCATTTCGAATAACATTGCCTGGTCCACTTCCTCGTAAAGAAGTGTGACTACCCTCACCCCTGTCAGCTGGTGGTATCTGCCTTCCTCCTTCCATTACTATATAGATAAACAAAAATTCTATTTAATACACATTTCTATATAGTATTTCGTAAGCGGTAGCATATTATCTCCCTATCTTGACTGCACTTTAGTAGTAGTCATACTCACTCTATAACTTCTATAGGTCTAAGTGTACCTCTATATATATAAGGCACCTTACTACTACTCTTACTAGTTTAAGCCTAGGATGGTATTCCAACCTAATTCGCTTAAACTATGACTCTGATACCAAAAACTGTAACACCCCTTTCTCAAACCATAATTTAATACGGTTTATAATACAAAATATCTTACAACTTGTGACTATCAAAGAGTCACTTAACTTTTTTTTTTTACAAATTTTATTCTCAAGGGGTATTACAGACTCAATACAGAAACCATAATTTAAACTTATATGTATTATACATTGGTCCCATCTCCAGCTCTTGCTCCTCTCACCTAAGTACATAGCATTTAAAAAAAATATACGTGAGACATAAAGTCTCGTGAGTAATATGAGTTTTAGATCCAAAACTTTTCTGCTCAACTTGAAATATTAACAAGTAAACTACTTAAACTTATTTTTATAACAAATCTCAATAACTGCTTTTCTTTTCTACTATCAAACCTCAAAAATGCTTTCTTTCTCAAAAACTGTTTTTCTCTCTCAAAACTGCTTTCTTTCTCATTTTCTTGTGACCAACTGAAACTTATGAATTAGTTTAATTTAATTCATTCTACTAACTCCCCTTCGCGGGACAGAACAGATCCACCCGCAAGGTTATGCTATCTCTGTCTCCCCTTCGTGACTTGGAACAGATCCAAGCACAAGGTTATGCTAAGCTAGACAACTACTTCGCGACGGGAGGTACCACCCCAGTAGTGTCTTCAGATCTCCCGGTTATGTGGGTGATCCTAGTCCGGACAACTAACTCTTACTACTTTCTTTACTCTGATTCTTATCTTTTTACTTTCTTCATTTCATCTCAAATTGGTCAAATACGGACACAATTTCAAAACAAGCTCAAACTTTAACTCTTTGACTCATACTCTCGAAAATCACTTTAAAACTAACTTCAATATCTTTAGCTCTCATATGGAGCTTCTTTCAAAACTTTACAAACTATACTTCTTTAAAAACTGAACTTCTTTAAAATCTCTTTTAAACACTTAGCTCTTAGAGCTACTTTCAAAACTATTTCCAAACTTTAGTATTTGCAAATATTTGGAAATCTCATTTTCTGAAAATATCATTTTGCTATGTACTAGAGAAATCATCATAAAACTCACCTTGGTTCTGCTATGGTTCACTAAGCTTCACGTACTCCTTTTCCTTTCCCGTGCTCAATGGTATTTGAAGCACCACCTATACAAGTATCATATATATTTACTCAATTAATACATACTACATCTGACTCTATAACTTAAGAGTCTCATATGACACAACTACAGGTCATACAAATGTATAACCTTTAATACTCATTTTATAATTTTCTCCGAAATACGCGTATTTTGCTACAGTACCCCTGAGGGGTCGTATTCCGGATTTAAAAATTTTCTACGTAGTTTCACACCATTTTAAGCCTATGGTATGAATTTCAGGCCAAACGGACATGCCTAGCTATGAGTTCAAATCTCAAAATTGGACAGAAACTTTTCAGTTTTCCTGCCGCCAGGTCGCGTCGCGACCACCCCTATGGTCGGGTCGCGATCCAAAGTACATTGCTTTATTTGACGATTTTTCAAGCTGCAGTTCCACTATTCACCCCATTAAGCTCTTAATACTTAACTTAATTAGTTTAGGTTGATTTCCAGGCCCTAAATACCAACTTATACTTAACTTTAAACCTCAAAATCATCAAATCATCTTTATAAACTTGAAAATTCTTCCGAAATACTCATATTTCACCAAAAACCCCTTTATTGAATTTTCAAGCTTATGAACTGATTTCTTGTTTCTTTTATAACATTTTTAATTTAACAAAACCATTTGAACCATGTGAAATCAGTTTCAACTCATTAACCCATTTCTAGGGTTCTTGAGCTAAAAACCCATTTCATCATTTTTGCATCAAATCTTCAATTCCATCGAATTACTTGTGGATACAAGTTTCTTTCATCATTTATAACCTATTAGACTCATCAGATTCACTTGTTCATCCAAACCCGTGGCTTAATGTTCTTGAACCAAAATCATCATTTTCTTGCAATTCAACATATTCATCACTAAACATGTTAAATTGATGATTCTGAACAAGATGAGTTGGATGATTACATTAGAATCATGATTTCTGGAAAATTCAGAAATCAAAACATAATTCCCATTCAAGAATTGGAGCTCAGAACAAGAAAACCTTACCTATTGGAGCTTGGAATCACCAATTCCAAGTATTATCTTCATATTCTCGCGAGATATTCCAACTCCTTGTTCTTCCCGTGCTCACTCTCGTTCTCTCTGGAGAATTCTATAAGCTTCCTGACTTTTCTGATTGAGAGATGGATAATCTCTCTTATTTATATTTAACTTTTATAAAATATTTTCATTCTAGTCCCTACTCTTTCCACTTCTCTACAAAAATGGTCCTAAGACCCAAAATCTTGCAAACAAAGTTCCATTAACTTCTAACTTGACATTTTCTTGACATTTTGGTTATTTCCATGTCAAATGACCATTTTGTCCTTTTTGGTCAAATTTTACTATTCACACGGTAAAACTCCAAATTTACATAAACTTTTATTTCTTACATTCTTGTTTTACAATAACATAATATTGTACATAATGGTCTTATAATGTGTCAAAAGACCATTTTACCCTTTTACAACTTTTGCGGGTTCTTACAATATGCATATGTTCATTCATGAACATATGTTCATTCATGAACATAATATCATAGAATGATTATACCAGTTAAAAATGACATTATAATGATAGGAGAAAAGTAGTAGCTCGATGTTAAGAACAGGAACAAAAATGAATAATCTTAATGGATGAACACATGTTCATTTATGAACATATGTTCATTAATGAACAAATGTTCATTATTGAACATATGTTCATTGCGAACATGTATTCATCGATCCATCTATCTCGATCTCGATCTCTTTCTCTTCCTTGATCCCTCTGTCTTGATCTTTCTCTTTCTCTCTTTCATTCTCGATCTCGACTGTTCAGTAGTAAACATGAATGAACATTTATAAAAACTAAGAAATTCCATTCATGTTCATTACTGAACATAGAAAAACATATATTTTTCTCTGTCTCTCCGTCCCTCTGCATCAATCCATGTGTCTCAATCTCTCTCTCTCTCTCTCTCTCTCTCTCTCTCTTTCTCTTTGATCTCTCTGTTTCGATCTCTATCTCGTTCTCAATCTCGATTGTAGCAGGTGCAGGTGGAGGTGATTTTTATCTCGTTCTCAATCCCGACTGTAGCATTTGGATGTGATTTTTATCTCGATTTCTGGAATTAAATTGATTTCTAGAATTGCATTCGCCTAATTCAATCAATCCAGGCAAAAGAGATACAACCAAAATCGATTTCTGGAATCAATTCGAAGGCTAATCTGCAGAGTCGTTGAAGCCGTGAATTAGGGTGGCGATGTTATCAAAACGTTGAGGATGTTTGGAATGGTAGATGTAGAAACATTATTATGCCCTTATGAGTATGTGATTCCGTGCATAATGACTATAATAGTATTGGTGCATCATTATAATTGATTTTTTTCACACATATTAACTTTAATATTAGAACAATCTCTGGACTATAAATTAAGATAAAATAAGACAACCGATCAAAGAATAAATATATGTATTTCAAAGATGTAAAAGATCAACAAACCATTCTCTCACAAGACTGGTGTCTTAAACATTGATATGTTTTAGAAGAGTCCAGTTATTCAAACAGGATTGTTGTTGATAACATGTACACAATAAAATTATATATATATATATATATATATATATATATATATATATATATATATATATATATATATATATATATATATATATATATACACACACACACACACACACACACACACACACACACACACACGATACAATAGCTTAAAATCTGATGCTCGATTGTAAAATGGAGATATCAGACACTTCAAAATAGATATTTAGATATTTATTTGGAAATAATTTGTGTAGATGAGCAAAAGATACGTATTATATGTATTTTATTAGTCCTAAATGTAAATAACAAAATCTAAAATGACTAATTTAGGTAAAAGTGTCATTTTTGCAAAACACAATTTGGTTATTTTTGTTAAACACTTCGTTTATAATGGTTGGTTCAACCAATAATCCCCCACAACATACGCGCGCACACACACACACACACACACACACACACACACACACACACATATATATATATATATATATATATATATATATATATATATATATATATATATATATATATATATATAATCTTGAAAAATGGGTTATTAAGATTCAATGTGAAAAAAATTGACACATCTTAGAAGTTTAGGGGCTAGTTGTCTGAAAATCAAAACTGGAGGGTGGATAAAACAAATTAAGAAGGGTAATATTGTAATCTGGACGAGCAACCCACCTCCATTGCGACACTTCTTATCATTTAGTTTGGTGAGTTTTTTAGTCCTCTCAATTTGTTTATTGGCAGTAACTTTTAATTATTTGTAAAAAAATTCTACCTAATGTTCTTAAAATTTAATTATTTACAAAACAATTGCCAATATCAAAATATTAAAAAAATATTTTTATTTTTTATAAAAAATCAAAAATAAAGAAGTCCTCTAGAAATTATGAAAATTTATGGGATTATTCTAGACGTTTATTACTAAGTTTGTAAAAATAATTTTTTGAAAATAAGTTTTTAAGTGTTCGTTTTTTATTTTTAAGTAAAAAACCAATCAAATTATGAAAAAATGTCTATGATCCAAAAATATTAAGAACCAAAATATGTTTATGATTTAAACTGTTATAAACTAATTTTTTATGAATAAAAACTTATTAAAATCCAAAAATGTTATTAAGCAAACTGATTATAATTCAAAATTTAAAATGATCAAAAAACATATCTTTAATTTTGGATCATTTCAAGATTCACATATGTTATGAATCAAAATCTTTTATAAGAAACTTTTAATATCCAAAACTTATAATGATCCAAAAATGTTATGAATCAAAACTTTTTATGTCCTAAAAATGTTATGAATCAAAACTTATGATTCGAGATTCAAACTTGTTATGATGCAAGATCCAAGATCCAAACTTGTTATTATTCTTAAGTCTAATAATCCAAAACGAGTTAAAAAAAGACAAAATCACAAAACGAGTTTTAAACGAAAAAAATGTTAAAAAAAAGTAGAATAAACAAACTAAAAAGGGAAAAAACTGAAAAAATATAGAAAAAATTGAAAAATCAAAATAAAAAAACTAAAAATCGAGTTTATTAAAAGCTAAAAAATATTTAAAATAATTAAATAAATACGAAAAAAAACCACGGCTAAATTATGTTGTACGAACATGCGTAACATGTGATTATATCATCGAGTCTGTATTACGTTCCATCGACGAACGCCATTTATTACGTCAATTCAATAGACGTTATTACCATTAACGAAATAAGTGGACGAGAATTGTTATCACATTCCTCACCGGAATTGAAGTGCTCACTGGATCCATACATATATATATATATATATATATATATATATATATATATATATATATATATATATATATATATATATATATATATATATATATATATATATATATATATATATATATATATATATATATATATATATATATATATATATATATATATAGGGAAGGGTTCAAATGAGAACCACTAAAAGGTTGAGAACCGTGAGAACCACTAATTCACAGTTTAATAAAAAACTTAAGTTATTGTATTCACAGTTTAATAACTACAAATTTTATTATATTGTGAATATTGTAAAACGTATTAAAAAATAAGGAAATTTATTAACTTTGATGTATTTTCACATAATAAACAATTGTGAAAAAACAAAAAAACAAAAAAAAAACATAATTATTAATGTGTGAATATCGGTTCTCACGGTCCTTAACCTTTTAATGGTTCTCATTTGAACCTATTCATATATATATATATATATATATATATATATATATATATATATATATATATATAAGTAGGAAAACAGATTTGCAAAAATATACTTTTAAAAATATTTAAAAACAAATATATAAAAAAGATTCTAAAAAGAATAATTTGGTCAGGAAAAATTCTATAAAAAGTAAGTTGTAAAATAAAACGTAAAAAAGACTGTAAAAGTCAATTTTTTAAATTAAAATTTAAGTTTTAAAAAATATAAATAAAAATTGTAATTTTTTTAGTAAACTTATGAAAAAAGTTGGAGTAAGCCTTACTGGATCTGATAAAAGGCGGGACTTCTGGGTGAAAATAGATGCTATCTATTACCGTCGGACTAAAATCTATTACTTTTATGCTTTTAGGGTGACAAGAAAAAAATAAACAATAACTTGAACTAATTTTTCAATATTATTTAACAAAAAGCTTTCGAAAATTATATATTTTGGACAACGTGCTCCTGGTTTTTCTCATTTCTAAAATTATAGGAAACATAATAAATGGTAGCTGGATAAGTCCAACTTGTGGTCTAAAGATAAGCTACAACCACATGCAAAGTTAGAGTGCTAAATTTCAAAGTCTATGGTTATAAGTCAACGAACTTTATAAATTCAAATACGTAAGGAGAAATGAGCCTATTTTGTTTTCCACATCATATTAAATTTCGTATATGCATTGTTAAATGTCGTAATATCATATTTGTCCAACAGAAAATCTAAATATCATATTTATCCTTAATATTTTAAAATGTCAAATATGCCCAACAATGTTTTATATATATATATATATATATTAATAATTTATAACCCAGTTTTCTAATTTAAAAACATTAATAAAATGCTTGAAACGTAGTTTATAACCAAATTCATCATTCTCGCAAATCTCTTGCAAACCTAATAGCGAAAAGAAAAAGCACTCAAACCTCATTAATGATTTAATGTCCAAGGTTGGCATATGCGGAAGAAAATCATTTCTACAAGAAAAACATATGAAGATGAAATCATCGATCAGTCGTACAACATCATATTGGAATTTCTCTAGCAAATTTTCAATCCTCAAATCATGGTTCAGCTTTTTTTTTTTTTTTTTTTTTTTTTTGAACGGCGGAAATATTATTAGAACTAGCAAGGCGCTAGAAAAAACAAGAAACGGTTACATAAGGCAATTATAAGGATTGTAACACCAGTCGTTCCAATTTAGAGATCTAACATCGCATCGAAATTTAAACCAATTGAAAGACGAGCTTATAATAGCATCCGCCGTGAGGTGCACGGAAGGCACCAATTTCTTAAACACCAAACGATTTCGCGCGTTCCAAATCATCCAGATTGTAGCATATAACAACACAAATCTTAACCTGGAAAAATTCTTGCTCAAACCACCAACTTGCAACAGGCTACGGAGATGTTGAAGATCGGTAGGAGGAGAATGCAAGACATCAGACCAATTACACAAATCTTAACCTGGTTCAGCTATTCTCTCAGCATCCAAACATGAAGAAATTGTGATAGCGAGAAACAATAGAACTAACTTTACGATAGAGAAACAAAAACAAATATACGATTTCTAGCTCCTTTTAATTTTATTTTTCAGTTTTAATGTTTTTAAATTAGAAAATTTGGTTATAAACTATTAAAATATATATAAAAAACATTTTTTGAGAGTATTTGATATTTTAAAATATTGAAAAAGGTAAATATGATATTTAGATTTTTTGTCGGGCAAATATGATATTACAACGTTTAATAAGGACGTCTACGAAATTCTCCCTAAATTTTATTATAATAGTTTTTAGAGTAAATTACAATTTTGGTCCCTGTGGTTTGCATAAAATTTCACTTCTGGTCATCGTTTCGTTTTTCCAGGCTGATGGTCCTTGAACTACACTTTTGCTTACACTATTGGTCCATTGGCCAGGTAAAATGACGAATATACCCTTTTTATTTTCTTTTTCATTTTTCTTTTATGTATTATTTATTAAATGAATTAAAAAAAAAGAAAAAAACATCCCCTTCGATCACCACTTCCGGTCATCTTCCCCGACCACCACCGATCGCTCCAGTAAACAGCGCCGCTACTCCACCGATGTCGGATCTGCGCTACCGGAAAACGAGGAAAACGCCGCTGATGATGGCAGCGGTGGTAGTAGGATGCGATGGTGGCTCCTTGAGGTTCACGATTCCAGAAAAAACGAAGGAATGGTAGCAACCCTTGGTAGCTATTGGTCTGATTTCGAGAAAGGAGCCACCGTTGCCCGCGACGGTGAGGGCACAGTTCCAACACTTCCGGCGAGCTCACTGTCGTCGTTGGCTTTCTTCTCTCCGGTGAGACTTGCAGCACCAACCCACCGAATTTCCACTTCACCATCCACCCGATCGCACCACACCCTCTCTCCTCGTCTTCTCTTCTCCGTCTCCAACAGTTGCAACTACCGAGAACCACTACCATCAAACACAGCCTTCTCCTACCTCTGATCCTCCGGCGATACCAGAAACAGCATCACCACCCGACGGCTCTCGTCGCTCCTCCTTCCTCTTTCTCGTCGGTAACCCCAAACCCACTACAACCATCGCTCCTCCTCATCACCTGCCGGAAACCTAGACGAACCGCCTCTAGCCGCAACCGTTTCCCCGGTGCACCAACAACTATCCCGCCGTCTTCTTCCCTTCTCCTCGTCGGACTGCTGTGTGAACTCAAACAACCACCACACTACACACAACCGCCTCCACCTGCTCCTGTGTATAACAACCTGGAACCACCATAGCCACACCTAAACCTCCGCTACCTCCCGTTCCTCTTGTCGACAACTTATAAAAGACAACGCCACCAACCACCGGCGACACCCCATACCTGCGTACTTGCTTCAAGCAGAAAGAGAAAAGAGAAACAACCACCACATTATATTTTTTTCTTTTTTTAATTCATTTAATAAATAATACATAAAAGAAAAATGAAAAAGAAAATAAGAAAGGGTATATTGGTCATTTTACCTGGCCAAGGGACCAATAGTGTAAGCAAAAGTGTAGTTCAAGAACCATCAGCGTGGAAAAACGAAATGATGACCAAAAGTAAAATTTCATGCAAACAACAGGGACTAAAATTGTAATTTACTCTAGTTTTTATGGTAACTTTTGTATTAGTTATCCTATCAACTTCCGAGGCTCTGAATCTAATACTGTTTGGTATATTCGTAATGCGGTCGGCATGAGGTTGTGAAGATATATCACCACGCCATGAACACAGTCACATATTGGTATGGTGGATCATGGATGGTTGCCGTCAGGGGCGGAACACGAATACAAAAATCAGGGAGGTCGGAATTTTTTTTTTCAAAACAGAATCATATATGTAAATTTAATTTGGTTACTTATGACATATAAATCATTTATATATATATATATATATATATATATATATATATATATATATATATATATAAGTTTTTATATTAATTTATTGTTTATAAAAGTATGAAGTTACAGAAGAAAACAAACCAAATTCGGACTAAAACTGTTCACGTATGTAGATCAGTTGAAATCTAAAAGAGACTTTAAAGGAGAGAGATTTCATATTGCTGTGTTATTAGAAAAAAAAATGCATGCATTTTATAAATAGGAAAAGGAAAACAAAACTGAGTTGTTTAGAGAAAAAAATATACAAAAGAATCTTATAAGGTTTTCAAGTCTGCTTTTATTTATGCCGTAACAATTCTTTTTTCCTCCGTCAATACATTGTAAATCTTTCTAGATACTTCAAGTGATAAATTTTTTACTTTTATCTCCCAAAAACTAAAAGTTGTGCAGGTTATATTTACTATTAAGCCTAAAAAGCTGGGGGGCCATGGCCTCCCCCAGCCCCCAAGAGCTTCCGCCACTGGTTGCCGTGGTTGGGCATGGTTTAAGCCACGACTTGTTACACGGATTTTATTTAAAAATTCCATTTGTATTTTATACTTTTATTTAACATTTTCTTAATTATTTTTTTAATAGTAACCATATAAATATCCTCATATTTTATAAAAATTTCACACAAACATTTCACTCTTTTAGTTTTATAAACATTCTACAAAACAATTGAATGTTATTTTCTTCATCATACCATGATGTGTTTTTTAGGGTTGTAAAAATTGTTTGACGGTAGTTAGACAGTCGAATGAGGTTAATGGATTAATCGAGAATTAGTCGGGGATTAATCGGACACCCTAAATATAAAAAAATTTATTTAAAAATAAATGAATATAATAAAATAGCAAATTATGATTCATTTTATTCTTAGATACATATCAAAGATTATACATTTTTGTATTTTCATTCTTTAATTTTGACTTTCTTCATTTTATTCTTTCGCCAATCGATTAATTGGCCGCCAATGCCGAGAACCCGAAAACTCCCAACTCCTTTTGGATCAATCTTATATCTCCCAAACCGATATTTTTTTTTTTCAAAAAACCGACCTCATAGGCTACTTAGACGCTCAAAATGGGGCCGGGTCGCTAAAAAAAATTTCCGAAAAAACGACTTTTTTTTTTGAAAAAGTATGTACATGTGCAAATAAAAAAAGTTTGCATATGTACACTTTTGTTCAAGTTTTTTTATGGATGTCTTTCTAACGTATATTTAAGGAATTCCATAAAAAAAATTTGAAAAAAAGTGTACGTATAAAAAAGTTTGCACATGTGCAAATTTTTTTTTTTGCACATGTGCACTTTTTTTTCAAAAAAAAAAGTCGTGTTTTTCGGAATTTTTTTTCGAAAATGGTTAAATATGTGCGTTTTAGGCCCCTATATTTTTGGTTTTTCGAAAATTTTGACCATTTGAGAGTTCTCCGTTTCTCGGAACATAGTTGGTTCTCAAAATATCCCAACTATATATATATATATATATATATATATATATATATATATATATATATATATATATATATATATATATATATATATATATATATATATATATATATATATATATATATATATATCCCAACGTAGTTGGTTCTCAAAATATCCCAACTATATATATATATATATATATATATATATATATATATATATATATATATATATATATATATATATATATATATATATATATATATATATATATATATATATATATATATATATATATATATATATATATATATATATATATATATATATATATATATATATATATATATATATATATAGGATCAAATGTATCTTGATAAATATTGTGTTACCTTGTAACTAAATATGGACCAATCATTTTAAATCCGGACATGAGTATAATAGTAATTGACATATAAATCAATTAATTTTAAATAAATAAATTCATATAAATCCTGTAACTACTCCTATAATTACGAAAACTAACTTTTTCCTGAATTTTGATTGGTTTACACAGTCACACAATAATTACCAGTTTTGAAATAACCTAACTATATATATATATATATATATATATATATATATATATATATATATATATATATATATATATATATATATATATATATATATATATATATATATATATATATATATATATATATATATATATATATATATATATATATATATATATATATATATATATATATATAGGGCTAGGATCAAATATATCCATACAAGTATCGTGTAACATTGAAACTCAATCTGGACCACTCATTTAAAACACATTCTTTTAAGAATGTACAAAATTTAGTTCAATCTTTTAAGAATGGTAAGAATTCAATAATATATTTAATTTTTTAAAAAGAAATTAAGGGTAAATTTGTCCTAACAAAAAGAAATCGGATCCTAAAAAAGAGGAAACTCCCCCAATTTACGTGTTTCTCTCTCTCTACCTCCCCCAATTTACATTCTTCTCTCTCTCTATTCACCGTCTCCCTCCCTGTGATTCAACGCGAGTGATTCCTTTCTGAAAGCCCTAGCCGACGATTCAAAGATCATGGGATACGATTCAAAGATCATGGGATTTCCTCAATCCTGAATCCATTCTTGAATCAAATCAAAACAAAGCTGAAGAACAACCCAGATCACGGTATATTGTTTCTTGGCAAATACGATTCGATTTGATTGCAGGTTCGACTTGGATTCAAATACGAGTCTGATTGATTGCAGGTTTCAATTTTGATTAAAATGCGATTACAATTCAAATACGATTCCCATCTCGATTAAGATTCAAATACAAGTCCGATCGATTTCAGGTAGCAGGTTCTATCATCTTCAAACCACATCCCTAGTACCAATTTCGATTCAAATACGATTGTAGGTTGCACAGGTTCAATTTAGCCGTGGACCGACTAATTGATAACATACTTCGATGGTACTGCTTTAGTTCCACATTGTACTGTAATTTATGTGATTCCCTGATTTTCAATTGATTTATGATTAATCATAACCACTAATACTCATTTTTGTGAACTGATTTAATGTTGTGCGAGAACTGGTTCAACGTCAAAATCGTTTTTGTGAATTGGTTTAATATTGGTTCAATGTTGTGTCTGAAGTGGTTAAATCAAACTGGAACTTGGGTCTTGGGTGAGGTGATTCAATTAAGCATTAGGTATGGATTTAGTTCATTATATGGAAACCTTGTTCTGGTTGTGACCACAGAAGTAAAATTGTGGTAGAATTGAATGGAAGATTGAACAAATGTGGAGTTATCAGTCCTCGATTTGATGTTGGTGTGAAAGAAATTGAACCATGGACTGCTAGACTTCTTCCTTCAAGACAGGTTAGTTTACCAATATGCCCTTGAACTTTTTTAGATATGTTTTAAGACATTTTTAATTACTTATTGAATATATAATGTAATGTGTAGTTTGGTTACATTGTGTTGACAACATCTGCTGGGATTATGGATCATGAAGAAGCAAGGAGGAAGAACGTTGGTGGTAAAGTGCTTGGTTTCTTCTACTAAAAAAGCAAAATGATATTTTGATGAGTGTCTTAGGTGTATATGTGCACAAATATATGTGTGCATATATGCATATATGTATGAGCATATGTGCATATATGCATATATGTATGTGTATATGTACACAAATATATGTGTGCATATATGCATATATGTATGTGTATATGTGCACAAATATATGTGTATATGTGGATATACACATGCAGTTTTATGAATGTTCTTACATAGTGTTTATTTGTTCATTTTTATATATGTGTGCATATATGCATATATGTATGTATATATGTGCACAAATGCACATGTCTCTATTTTTATGTATGTATGTGCATATATGCTATTTGGACATGCATATATGCATTTTTTAAATAGTCTTATATCTTGATTCTTACTCCATTTTATGAACGTTTGTATAGATTTGGATGAAGTTTTAAAGGGATCCGGAGAAGTGAAAAGTGATGAACCGAAGAAAACATGTTGATCAAAGAATAGAAAGATGAATATATATTGATTTGTTGTATTATTGAACTTTTGTTGTATTTTTTTATATTTTGCGTATGTATCGTTCAAAATAGTTGTATATTATTATTTTTAATAAATTGGTTTTTTATTATTTTCATTCATTTATTTTATATATATATATATATATATATATATATATATATATATATATATATATATATATATATATATATATATATATATATATATATATATATATATATATATATATGTGTGATTTATGAAAAGATGCATATATGCACCTGCAAATACATGAATTTATATATTTTTTTGAATCTGGGAATATATATAAATAATTCAAAAAATTTATGTTTCTTAAATTTCAAAAAAATATGATTTTTTTAAATACGAAAATATATTTTTTTTTTAAATTTGAAAGTTCAAATTTGTTAGACTTATTTTTAGAAGATGTTACTACTGTTGCCAAAAATAAAAAATTCATAATTAAATGATATTTGTTAAATGACTATCATGCCCTTTTATAATTTAACAAATCAGAATTGGTTCCTAGGTTCCTAGGAAAATAATGGTTCTCTCTTGATCCGGACTATATATATATATATATATATATATATATATATATATATATATATATATATATATATATATATATATATATATATATATATATATATATATATATATATATATATATATATATATATATATATATTTGCGTGTGGTTAAAAACATCTTTGTCAAACACACACAAAAGATCATAGACCCAAGAATTTGTACTACCAAACTATGCACGTGTTGGTGTAAATGTCATTTTTGGTTTCACTTAGAATTTAAATATGACAACCACGTATATGCTGATGTTATATTAGCGTCATAAAAACCAAAAATAATCATCTTTTCCTTCCTTTTTTTTAATATAATAACTAAATTAAATACAAACTAATTCACAAAATAAAAAATAATCTATTTGGAGTTAATTAATTCATATATGGTAAAACAATAAATTATATACAGGCTTATGAATTCATATATTAAAATACACAATTTATATATTGCTTAATGTAAATTATATGTTATGATGTATCATACATAATAATAATATTTTTATAAAAAATAATATATTTTTATATGCTATAATGTAATGAATAATATAGTATTAAATGAAATTACTAATTACTGTACAAATGTAAGACATAACATAAGCCGTTAGATTCAATAAAAGAATGGCTGAGATCAAAATGGCAATTTTGTAAATAAACCATAAAAATTCAACGCGCGTGTTTTAAATTATATCGTTGAAGGGCAAAATAGTAAAAGGAAAAAACGAATTCAAAAGGTAATATTGCATGTATCACGGGCACGATCACATCAAATCCCCAACTTACTCATAGAATCACAATCCTAAAAACCCCCAAAAATCGCCGATCATTACTTACACCACCGTATTATCTGAAATTAGGGTACAATCGCATACGAATAACTTCAAAGAGACGAGCATTTCGAAGGGAAATATGTCAAAAAGAAGAACTAGCCATCGATTAAAGGAGAATACACAGTTCAAGTTCAAAAACACTATGGAAAATCCAATTACAGATGACGATTTCAATGATGACTTTGTTGAACCATTTCCAGGTAATGTTTAGTGTATTACTTGTTTCAGTAAGAAAAATGGACTTGTAATTAACCTCATTCTTTGATAAAAACGATGAAGTATACAAAATATAAAACTAGGGTTTATGATAAATGGGTAATGTCGTAAGAATTTTTGGAAAATTCAAAGTTATGTAGTTCAAATAATGCAGTTTAAAAGACATTCTTCATTCTCAGAGAATTGACAAGCATATTGAACAGGGGGTTTTCATGAATAATCAAATGAATGGCGTTTTAATGTTGTGTATTCTCATATTGAACAGAGGCTGAGATCAAAATGGCAATTTTGTGAATTCTCTGAGAATGAATAATGCAGTTTAAAAGACATTCTTCATTCTCAGATAATTGACAAGCATATTGAATCAATTACATTCTCAGAAAATACGCACTAAGAGAAGCAAATAATTTCATTCCCTGAGAATGTAGTATACTAAACTTCAACAAGAGTCAGACAGAAAGCATTCTCTGAGAATACGCACTAAGAGAAGCAAATAATTTCATTCCCTGAGAAGCAAATAATTTCATTCAGGAAAATCAATGACATTCGCAGAGAATACGTACTAAGAGAAGCAAATAATTTCATTCCCTAAGAATGTAGTACACTAAACTTCAACTAGAGTCAGACAAAAAGCATTCTCTGAGAATGTAGTACAGCACATGCACATAATCTATTATTGGTAATGAGTGTTATTCTCAGAGAATACAATAAAATTATAGTGTATTCTAAGAGAATACACTAAAATGTGACAGTGAGAATACACATGTGGTATAAAAAATTGCATTCTCAAAGAATAAACTAAAATATTTGCATTCTCTGAGAATGTAGTACAGCACACTCACATAAGGTATTACTTTTAATGAGTCTTAGTCTTATGCTACCTTAAAGTTACATTAACATATATTATTCACTGAGAATGCCTTGCAATTACATATGTATTCTCAGATAATATGTTTATTACCATTGTAATATGAACTATGTTACCCTAATTTCAGGAAAAGAAGCAGCATCAACAAAGAAAAAAAGTGACAACATCAAAGAAAAAAGAAAAGTGATTGAAATTTCTAGCTCAAAGCCCAAAAGTAAGAAGGAAAACAAGGAAAAGAAGTCAAAGGAGAATAAGCAGAAGGGTAAAAGGGTTCTGAAAGAGAAAGAGAAAGAAAGCAAAAAAAGGAAAAGTTTGGAACATAAAGACGGGAAAGATAAACGAAGGACAAAACAGAAGATAGTAGAAGATGAAGATTCGGACAAAGAATTATAAAGCAAGTATAGAAAACTTAAAACAAGAATGACACCCCTGAAATTTACAACAACTATAAAGTCATTGTCTACAATGCAAAAAGAGGCTGTCAAGAGAATGGGTCTAGGTAGTTTATTAGAAATAGACTTAGGAGAGTTACCAACAAATTTAACCTACTACCTTTTAGACAACTATGACCCATCATCAAATAGACTAGTGTTGGAGAATGGGGCACTAGAAATTACAAAAGACCTAATACATGACATTCTTGGAGTTGCAAAAGAAGGGGTGGATCTGAACACATTACCATCTTGTGACTCACAAGATAAGCTGTTCACGGACTGGAAAGCACAATTCCCTGAAAAAAGGTACTCAAACACCACATATCTTGAGTTGATTACATCAACAAACATAGATAATCAACTATTCCGGTTGAACTTTTTATGTTTGTTTATCAACACGTTTGTGGAGTCGATGTTGATGGGTACAAGCCTTATCAAACCAATGGAAAAATTAGTCTTACTGGATGACTATTCAAAAATTGATTGGTGCGAGTATATAATGCAAAGCTTGAAATCAAGAAAAGAACTTTGGAAAAGGGATGATCCTAACTCCTACTACACAGGACCAATCAATGTTATATTGGTAAACCACATTATCTGCCATATGAATATATCATTTTCTGATAATGAAATGAAGTCATTCTCTGAGAATGACTCACTGAAATAAACAGTTTTGAGTAATTCTCTGAGAATGAGTCAGACACCATTCTTAGAAAAATGATCTACAACATCATCTATATATTTATTAATATTATAAATGTAACATAGTTATCAATTTGTATGTAGTTGACATATGTGTTTGCCATAAACACATCAGGAATCGTGATGTTGAGAAAAAGAACACCATTCATTACTCAAGTGACAACATTCAAATTAAGAGCAATTCAGAAATATGAGTTGAAAACCAAAAAACTGGGAAAGGGTCAATTCATTCAAAGAGAAGTAGATGATGAAAGCACAGAAGAAACAAATGAAGAATATCAGGATGAAGAGGTAAAACATCTGTTTGCAATCCTCTGTTTACACATATATGCTCAGAGAATATGATGGAAAATACAGTCATTCTCTGAGCATAAACACAATTTGATGGAATTTTCATATAATAAAGACTAAATTTGTTTGCAATCATCTGTTTGCAAATATATGCTCAGAGAATATGATGGAAAATACAGTCATTCTCTGAGCATAAAAACAATTTATGTCCTATGTAATTACATAATGTACAGAGTTTTACCATAAGTTTAATAGGTGTAAATGCTTTCTTAGGGAATGGCTTCAAAATGGAATCTATAAAAAAAATAAACATAGAAATTACAAAATAAAATACAAATTATTATGCATTATCAGATAATGTAATTAACAGTGGAATATATAAAGGCATTCTAATATATTCTGCTGGAAAATACATTCATTCTATAAGAATAATGAAATTGTGTGAAAAAATAAGTATTTCAACATGTTTGTTCAACAAAATAGTCCAAATATATTAACTACTTGAACATGTTTCTTTATGGTAGACACAGGGGTTTATTGCAGTACTTGGACATTTATATGGTAAAATTTTGAATGAGAAGCACACGATGGAGAAGATAATTACACAGGGACTGTTGAAGTTTCCAAACAGCAAACCATTAAAATATTGGAAAAGGAAGATAAGAAAAGAGTTCAAAATAGAAGACATGGAAGATAATGCTGATAAGAATGAAGACACTATTTCAGAGGCTGCAACAGAAAGTAATGATGACAATGATGGGAATGACAAAGGTAAAGCACTTGTATTGGTTGATGATCCAGACATTCTAAACCAGGTGACACCAGAAATGAAAGTGAGAGATGATAATATTGATGATGAAGATGCTTACACAACTCCAGTTACCGAAAAGAATGAAGGGTGGGACACTTCAGAAAACTTATCAGCTACCCAATTCTTCAACCAACCAGGAGTGATGGATGAGGTTACACATCTAATGGAAAAGGCAACAGGAGCAACAACTGAAGAAACAGTCCCTGAGAAGAAGAAAAATAAAAATGAAGAAGGTGCTGTGCCTTCCAAAGAAGAAGATGATGTGATGAACCTAGCTAAAAAACAAAAAAGGGAAACACAGCATGTCGGAAAAACTAAACGTATGCAAAAACCGGCACCAGCATTGTGCTCCCCTTACGTAGAAAGATTAACCTCATGCGACAAGGTGAAGGCTGAAGAGTTAAACTTGTACAAAGCAATTTTATCATCAAACAAAGATCAAGAGTAAGATACATAGCTTTCATATATATAAGAAATGTTTTTTTACAAATTTAATAACAAATCTGTTTCATTTATACAACGATTTCGTTTGGGAGATGGATGATGTGGAACAACTAACAATTGGACATGCATCATATTTTCAAGTTGATGTGCCCATACATTGGGCAATTATTGATTTTTGGGCTGCATATCTAAACATGCTGGAAAAATACAAATCTGCAGAGGCACTAGCACGTTTGTTCTTTCACACTCATATGATGGTAAGTAGTCAAATTATTTTCCAAAGTTTAAGCCACATTACACCAAAATAACAACATTACATTCGGTGAAAATTGTGAATCAACAACTCATTCTCTGAGAATGAGATGTTGATTGTCATTCTCATAGAATACACATTGCTAAATGGAGCAATACTCATATATTACAAATATTTTGCAGTCTGACATGCTCTTAAATGAAACTAAACTTGAGTTTAATCGCTTGGGAGACTTCATAGAAATGATGAACATGTACATCCCACATTGGGAAGTGAAAGCAAATTTGATAGATGTTGCACTGGTAAGAAAAACAAATTTGTATATATTCAGTATGTATTGATAAATTTATAAAAAATAACCTTTTAAAATTATGGTTTTGCAGGCAATTTTCCCAATTATTGATGGTGACAAATATTACATGGTATGTTTTGACTTAAAAGAAGGCAACTCTACAATTATTGATCATATCAAGAGGAAAGGAACAGTTGAGAGAATGTATGGGCCCGGACCTAGAATACTGGTATGTTTTCAATAATATATTCATTCTCGTTTAAGTTAAAAAAATCATAACATGATTAAATTTAAATGCAGCAAAAGTTTTTCTGTCACTGGTTAGCAAGTGTGTACCACCCTCAACATATAAAGTTAATGGAAGATGAGGATTCAATAATGAAAATGGAGTGGCAAGTGAATGAACCAGGACCAAATTGTGGTGTTTATCTGATCAGACACATGGAGAGCTACAGAGGAGAGGTAGCAGGAAAATGGAAAACAGAATTGAATGGAAAACAAAGGAACGACGCAAGCTGCATAGGAAGACTAAGGTACAGATACATGTATAACATGTTGACATCTGACTACAACCTGTACAGGGATGAGGTATTAACAATTGCATCCGAATATGCCAAAATGGATGTGTATAAAAAAGCAAAACTGGTTGATGAAAGAAAGGAAATTTTAAAAAAGAAAGTGGCTGATGAAGAATCCAAAGCTGCAAAAAAAGCAAAAAGAAAGAAGAAAATGGGATAGGATGAGGAGGTAGTTAAGACAATGGTTTTTGAGTCTATAAAACAATTGGTTCAAATTTTTTGTTAAGTATGCGTTGATTGAAACTCTTTACTATCTAGTTTTATATTTTTGGATTTGGTTGTTAAACAAATCATTCTTTTAGAATGTCAACAAGTACTTTAAATGAATTATTACAGACTATCTTGTTACATAGTATGATTGCGATCATATGTTTTTATTCTTAGAGAATGGGGAAAAATACACTCATTCTTAGAGAATAGGGAAGAACAATCCTTAACAGACACATTATATTTGAAAATACATAGTGTATTCTCTAAGAATGGATCAACAATTTTATGTATTTAACAAATACATAAAATATAATGTACAATATTTAGAAAATAACTTATATGCAAAAGAATAGGAATGTTGAGAACATTTAACAAGACAATAAATTATGAATAAAACAAGTATAAAAAGGCGTATACAATCCCATCCACACAAAAATGCAGCTTTTGAGAAAGTAAACAGTGGAGTAATGAGCAGAATCTTCAAAATAATTAAACACGACAAGTAATGAAAAGAATACACTATATCCATTTAAAAAAAATTAATATACAATATAATTCACAGGAAACACAGACTATATTTTGGCTATAAAAGGAAGCAAGTTTATTCCAGTTTAACACACATCCCACAATCAAACACAAAATGACACTAACCATAGGTGATCGTGTTGAAGTGAAAGGGAAAGAGGCTGGCCTAATTGGTTCCTTCTATGCAGGTAGAATTCTGTCGTTCTCCTATGGAAGATACGAAGTTCAGTACGAGACACTGGTGAAAGACGACGGGACACCATTGGTTGAAGTCATCCCTAAAAAGAGAATCAGACCATACCCACTGGAGGTGGTGGCTGAATTCAATTTAGGGGAAATTGTTGACGCATGGTACCATGAAGGATGGTGGGTTGGGAGGTACATCCGACAAGAAAATGATCGGTATATAATACAGTTTGACCGAGGGAATGAGCTGTATTCATTCCCTCGAAACAATCTCAGGCTTCACCAGGAATGTGCTTTCGATGAAATAAACACCCAATGGATGTACTATAAACGTTGAATGGTGAATGTGTACCATTCAAATAAATTATCGTTTCTTCTGAACTATTAATGAATATGTACTAGTATGTTATGAAATAAAAAATGTGTTTTTGTATATATTCCTGTTAAGCAAATATTCTCTAAGAATGGGTTGTAAAAAGTTAGTAAAATCAAGCAAACATGTTAACAGGAAACCATAAGTCAATTTTAATATATGTCATTCTCTGAGAATAGCATAAAAAATACAAAAAAACCTTGAAACAGAAAACAGTAAACACAAAATTAATTGCTACCAATTCTATGAGAATGGAATAATAAGAACTGTGGTTTACAGGAAACACTAAAACAAATAACAAATTGATTTCAATTCTCTGAGAATGCAATAAAAACATAATAACTACAATGGTTTTGGTTTATCAGGACAATTTCTTTTGTCATGGTGAACCATTTTGTTGCAACAATTACACAATCTTTTTGGTTTTGAAGATGCTTCACCCAAAATTTCATATTTACTCTTCAGCCTTTTACCTCTTGCGCCAGATCCTTTATTTCTAATATCCGAAGGATTCTCAATTTCAACTTCATCAGGAAGTGAAACACCTAAAATCTTCTCATACTCCGCTTTCCTGCTCAAATCTCCTTGATTAGATAGACTTTCACAAAATGTAGCTTTAAGTTTCTTCTATTCTTCAAGGTACTCACATAGCTTCACAGAATCTTTACGTAACACATTGACACAATGATCAACCATGGAAAATATGTCAATGGCTGTCCGGTCAACATCGCCATCGGTATGTGAAGTTTTGAACCGCCGCCTCAATAATTCTGAAGGAATAACATCTTTGCACCATCACCTACATATATACTGATTGGGAATTTCCTCATATTCACAAAACTTCATAACACAAAAAATGTGCCTGCATAACAACCCATACTGTTGAAACTTCATACACTCACATGACAAAAATTGATCCTTCTTTAAATGCTTCACCTGACAATAATTCAACAAAAAACCAATTAGATAAAGATGAAAATTACAAAATCAAATCATATGAATACAATATAAGTTAACATACCTTATATGAAGAATCTTTATACAAAGAATCATAATGATATTCTTCAACGGTTGGGTTGTTATCTTCATTTAACACTTTCTTTAAAGTAACATTCTTCTTCTTCTCAAGGACATCGTAGTTCTCAACATCTTCATCCAAATTGAAGCTTCTAATCAAACAAGTATTCTGAGATTGACACAACTCCTCCTGCACTTGGTAAAAGACTTTCCTTGTATACACTTTTGCAGCATGCCTTTCATACGGGAGACATGTCACCATTCTTGGATACTTTGAAGAAGTATTAAAATCAGCCAAGTTCTGGTTATGCCTTTGTCTCTCCATAAGAGAATCAAATGTCATCATAAAATTAAGAAGATATGACCCGGAAAGTGTAGAATTTTGAAAAGACCAATTTTGACTTTCAGAAAATGAGGTTGTCCTCATTAACCCAGACATAGGAACATCCCTAAAGAACGCTGGTATCCAACACCTACGCATACCGTACATCTTCTTCAACCACTTGTTGTCAGATAGTTTAAGCTGATTAATCATGGCCTGCCATCCATCTTCAAATTATGAAGCATGTAACTTAGAATTCCAAATCAAAGCATTAAATCGATCCTTGAACTGTTTGTTATTAAAAACTTCTGCAGGACCTGTCAAGAATTTAAAATATAAACGTAGTTATTTCACTTAAAACATATAACATGTAAAACATTCTCTGAGAATGACTCAGACAGATCAAAGTTAACAAAACCATTATCAGAGAATGGCAACTCATATGCTAAGAATAAAAACCCCCTGTAAACACAAAACCAAATTTACTTTTTACAAAATTCTTTGAGAATGACATGAAAGTTCAAAAAACATTCTCAGAGAATGGGTGATCATATGCTAAAAATAAAAACCCCCTGGAAACACAAAACCAAAATTACTTTTTACAAAATTCTTTGAGAATGACATGAAAAAAAATATTAAAAAACCTCACCTTATATCCCAACTTTGTAGTTATATGCCACATACATAACCGATGATGCGACTCAGGAAAAACTTGTTCAATTGCTTTTTTCATAGCTGTATCTTGATCAGACAACAAAATACTTGGATGTTTAGAAAATGATTTTCTGAAACATGTAAGTAACCATACATACGAATCCGTGTCCTCCCTACTAAGCAACCCCGCACCAAATATGACACACTTTTTATGATTGTCTAACCCTGTGAATGGTACGAATACCATATGGTACCTATAAACAATAAAATAACACATCAGCACCACAATATTCAATATAATATTCCCAAAGAATTATATAAATTACAATATCAAATCAGAAAATAAAACCAACACAATAACACACCAAAAAAGCTAACCTGTTTGTATCAAAAGTTGCATCGAATGAGACTACATCACCAAACTCCCGATAGTTGTATTTTGCAGTCTCATCAGCCCAAAACAATGCATTCAATTGCTTGTCTTCAACCCTATATTCAAATGAAAAGTTTGGAGAATATTTTACTCTATCCTCCATCAAATTCACAATCATTTGAGAATCACTACCCGTAATGAAACAATTAAGGTTGCGCATATAATTCTTGTAATCAATAGCCAAACCACCACGACTTGAATACCCACCTTGTATGCCAGTCATTAATCTATATGCCTTACCTCCTCCAACATTCTGTTTTGTCATGTTATAAACATAACTTTTCTGTGAAAAATCCAGTTCTCAACTAGCCCGTGATAGATGCATATTTGCTTTACTAATCAATCTATGGTTATGTATCTCAACAAAGTCATACACATAGTAACCTTGACCACCAGGTATGATCTTAAAAACAATGTGGGCCTTACATTCAGTTCTATGTAAATCTTTTCTTCTTTTAGTTTTCTTCATTTGAACATCCATAGTATCCACATTGCCAATGTTTGGTTTCCCTTCCCGATTACATAATAAATGACGAGATGTAACCACATCATAAGTCGTCTTCTTAAGAGAACCTTTCCTTATATCAAAACCTCCTTGAAATGCATATTCCTTATACATTGACACAGCAGCTTCTAATGAAGGATATTGAATTCCCTTTTTGGGCTTGATATGATCATCTGTTCTTGGTATCCAGTATGGTGTCCCACCAGGAGATACAAAATCATTACTAAAAACTGATTCTTCTTCATCTGAAAATTCTAAAACACAATGAAAACTACATTACAATTGATCCGTTATTGTCTGTTCTATATAATTTTTACTTACCAATTCTAGTAGAATGTAATCCTGTGTCAATATCCCCTGCAGGTATTGAAACATTTTCAGATTCCTCTGTTCCTGCATTGATTTCATATGGTTCCTTGCTACTTGTTTCACCATGCTCCATTTGTTTCTCAAATAAACATCAAAACAAATAAACATCCAATAAATATACATTTGTAAAATACTGTTCCCACATTAAATAACCAAAATACAAATAAATAAATACATATACTCTCTGAGAATGAAAAGCCATATCGAATTAATAATCCAAAACATCATTATCCTTATTACATATTTTTCAATACATCTTATTCTTAACCAAAAACTATAAAACTAGAAGGATCTAAAAGGACAATTCCTGCTATCATGATCAGCAATCTTATTACAAAATTTGCAAAATCTCTTATAATGACTCCTAAAATCTTCCATGTTGTAACCATCATCATCAAAATACAAGTCCCTTGAAAATTCCAATCTTACAATCATCAAAACGCATACACCTATCCAAAAAGCCATATAATCCTGAAAACCAACATTCATTTAAAAAAGTTATTAGTTAATTCTCTTATGTAACACCCGGTTTCTCATACAAAGTACACCCAAAAATTTTCAACAAATTATACATAAAAAATGGGCATACTTGTACTAAACCATAGAAAACAAGATGTTATCAAGAACTTAATACAACAAAGGTCCTCACGTTACATACCAGGCATTACAAATAAATCTATTACAACTAAAGGACGGGCTCTAAACTTGTCCATTTCTCTTTATCACATGCCTTCCCCTATCACAGCTACAGATACCTGCAAAACAACATAACACTCAAGTGTAAGCTTATAAAGCTTAGTGAGTAATCTAAATCATATTTCGCGAATCTTTCTCAATAAACATCCTCATCTTCCTCTCTTGCTATTCTCATTAGCAAGATCCATCTTCTCTTAACTCAGAACCTGCAACATATTAGCTTTACAAACACTAGCTAATTTTTAGTAACATCATCTCAATCACAAATACCACAATCAATAATACTCGTAAACTCGATTGCAATTTCATATATACTCATTTTTAACAATCTACTAAACTCAATAGCCCTCATAGCGATACCATTCCACACGAAACTATATAACACAACCATATCAACAATTACTCTAATTATACGATCAATATGTATTTTTGACTCGGCCACTGTTACTTATTTATAACGGTTTGCTCAATCAAAGGTTACAACCATAACCACAACATAGCACAATCATATATGAACTCAATTACTACAACCCTCATTGTTATAATAATCAAATGCAATAACGCATTACCTCAGTCACGCTAACATCTACTCTTCTCTATTAATCAGTTTTTTATACTCAACTCATCATTTATTATCCACCATAACAATATCACTCTACCACTTAGTCTCATGAAATCAACATAACACATAGAAATATATAAATAAATATATATATACTCTGCGTAAAACAAGTGTAACTCTACTCAAGTACTAGAAAGTACTCACTTGATATCAATTTAGTATATGAAATCCCCAAGTTACACGTACCGGGCTCCTGTTCACTAGACTCGGTTATACCACCACAGTATGAATCAATTCTCAAACATCCACGATCATCTCAACGACATCTAACTCAAAAGATGTATAAATCAAAAGCAGGAAAAAGGAGTACAAACGGTAAATATCAACTCTATATTTACCGAAACCTCCAAATCCACGGTTCTACTCATTCAACCGTAGAAACTCTACAATAATCACACCAATTACTCTAAAGGCATCCACTAACAACCTACTAACATCATATATAACAATTTGTAGCTAAATCACAAAAATTGAAAACTAGGGTTTGAAACCCCCAAAACCGAGAGATACTCACCTCGACGAAATTAGGAAGCAAGAACACGTTTACGGGGTTAGATTCATGCTTCTATATGCTTCCCCACGAACCTCCAGGCTTCGTTTCACTCAAAATCGCCATTTGAAGCTCTCAAAATCAAAAATGAAATGTTATTCCTCGAAATGGGTTTTCTGCACTTTAAAAGGCTCTGCACGCGTAACACGGTCGTGTAAAATTTAACACGCCCGTGTAATGCTACAGTGCCCGTGTAAAATTTAACACGCCCGTGTTTTGCTACAGTAACCAGCAAACACAAAATTACCGTGTAACATTTACACGACCCGTGTAAGCCATTTTTGGCATTTTTAAGGCTCAAACTTCTTCCAAATGGGTTTCTAATCACCCAAACTCATACATCAACTTAACTAATCTTAATCACACCAAGATTAGTACATAAGAAAGCTTTTAACCTCTTCTCCCAAATCAAACAACTCATCACTCAAAGGTAATTATAAAAGATTGCCACACAACTCTTAATAACTCAAAGCTAGAACCATACTAATTATAAGGTAATAACTCTACTTACCTTAGTAAGCACCTCAAAATGAAAATGGGTCTTACAAGTTCTTACCCCCTTCAAAAGATTCCGTCCTCGGAATCTCTTGAAACAAAAAGGGATATTTTGACCGTAAAATCTTAACGCTCGCCATCATTCTCGTAAGATGATTTCTATAGCCATATTGACTATCATCATTGCCATGTGGGAAAATACTCACTCCTTCAGGGCACACACTTTTCTATAGCATCATTGACATCAAGGTATCTCACCTCACTCCTCAAGTGATACTCCAATCACCAACTTCAACTTGTCTCATATAGCCATCTGGAACTCAACTTTCATTTCAAATTTTCTCAAAATGATCTTACTCTCACTCAATAAGAATAATGGTCTCACCGATCTCAAGCTCATTTTCTCTCTCCATTTATTCCTCCAATAACAACACGCTAGTTATTGATTTCTCCGAATTGCACATTCTCATTGTTTAGAGTAGGAGAAACACTCATACAACATAAAAGACACACATATTTAATTGTCTCACCCATGTTGCATAACTCATCAACACTAGGATGTAAATCCAACAATAATATAATATTAGAAACTATTTCGAGTTTCACTCACATCTCCTCTAATTTGGTATTTAACCCTTGACCCTTTGGTTATATAATACTCTTTTCAGTTGTGTTATCGATACAACTGATTGCAACTTATCCGAAAGCTCATTCATCTCCGTTTCCACCTCAACACACATATTAGGTTTTTACCCAATATACAACTAACAATCCTCCACCAAAGTGGCTCCTCTTCATACCAATTTAACAACATACCTCATGTTGTTTCTCTCGATGTACTCACTCATTATATTTTCTCTTATGTGGACAAATCCACATCATATTATTAATAAATCATTTACTCTATTAAACTCGATAATTTATTGTCAAATAAATTCTCAACACAACCACATATATTCCTTCTGACACACTATCAGTAAGGATTTTTCTTCTCGTCATTTCTCCCTCGTTATCATCTCAATCTCCAATTCATCATAATGACATAGAATAGGTGATATATACAACTTACCGAAATCTCTACACATGGCTCAAAATAATAAAATTTGACACCGCAATCTCTACAATGGGATCATATCTCATTATCCAATTTACTCATATAAAAAAAATAACTCAACATTATTATAGCAAAATCTACTATTCGTCGTCTTATATGAATAATAGTTTTGTCATCTCGACATTCACATATTTATCTCATTGGCAGTAATCGATTTGATTGCTAAGGAACGAATCCTATCAATCACAACCACAATTACTTTCCTCCTCTTTTTAACTCATTACATAATTATACAACTTTATCTCGTGCAACATGCAAGAAATCTCACACATTCTCAACACGACTACATTACAAACATATTTACTCATAGCATCACTTCTCAACAGTATAACTCATTGTATTATCTCACAGTACTTCCGTACTGTTAATCTACCTCTGTTTCGTCCTCTTCTCAACCCGTAGGTTTCAAGCCACACAAGCTTACCACGACGTTCATATCTATCCGCATGCAAGGATAGTAAATGTCTCATTACTCCGCATCATCATAAAGTACATGCCTGTTTACACACAAGCACAACCACTATAGCACCATTCTGCTTCGACTCTTGGTACCTCGTACCATACTTTGGTCTCATCATTCAACACTATCTCACGGTACCTCAGACCGTCCTCTGATCAGATCATGGTACCTCGTACCATTCTCCGATTTGAATCCATCTCCTCTTTGACTCTAGCGAGTCTCCACTACGGTCTCGAGTCATATAGACTCACCGTCACTCCTCCTTTTATTTGAGTCATAACAATTTTCATTACTCCAACCACAAGGTACTTGTTATGTGCTCTCACAAAAATATGTGATCTTAACCTCAACTACTCAATACGTGGCCCCACAGAATATGTGGTCTCCACCACGTTTATTCGCTATGTGGTCCCACCAAATATGTGGTCTCAATCACGTTTACTCAATATGTGACCCCACCAAATATGTGGTCTCGATCACATTGACTCAATATGTGACCCCACTGAATATGTGGTCTCGATCACATTGACTCAATATGTGACCCCACTGAATATGTGGTCTCGATCACATTTACTCAATATGTGACCCCACTGAATATGTGGTCTCGATCACATTTACTCAATATGTGACCCCACTGAATATGTGGTCTCGATCACATTTACTCAATATGTGACTCCACTGAATATGTGGTCTCGATCACATTTACTCAATATGTGACCCCACTGAATATGTGGTCTCGATCACATTTACTCAATATGTGACTCCACTGAATATGTGGTCTCGATCACATTTACTCAATATGTGACCCCACTGAATATGTGGTCTCGATCACATTTACTCAATATGTGACTCCACTGAATATTTGGTCTCGATCACATTTACTCAATATGTGACCCCACTGAATATGTGGTCTCGATCATATTTACTCAATATGTGACCCCACTGAATATGTGGTCTCAACCACACAATACTTGTACACAGAAATCTCGTCACATCTGTGAAACAACAAGCAATATATATATATATATATATATATATATATATATATATATATATATATATATATATATATATATATATATATATATATATATATATATATATATATATATATACCATATCATTCTTTATATATTTCTTACCATGTATATGCTCATTTTACACATTTCTCCATGGTAGCTAAGTACTCGTCAAGCAACCACTTATAATCTCGGTTATACATAATCACAAAGCACTCATTATGTGATATGTAAACTTTACCTCAAATGGACACGAGATTCTCATCTCGATATCGATTACTACACCTTATACTCACAATTCTCTAGCACATGTAATTTCAATTAATCTTTTATGTGTTCACATATTTTACACATATTCTACAATATGTAGTATCAATAATTAAAACACATGTAACTTATTACAATTAACATTTTAAGTGAAATTACTTACATACCTTGTAGCAAGAAATCTTGTCTCCTTATTAGTTGAACTTGCATACTTTGGATCTTAACTCTTGAGTGTACTCGACTACACTCACATGTTTCAACTCTTAGTTTATACTCAGCTTATGTTCATACTCTTCCTCATCATCAGTTGGAATTTCGTCTCAATCGGGATCTCATCTTATCAGCTCATCATCATCTGGAAATTCGCCATCAGCAGAATCTCATCTCATATTCAACTAACATCTCATAATTAGCTTAATTTCTCGTCTCCTCGTTGGTTGATATCTCTTATCAGTCAAAATCTCGTATCATCATCCAATATTGGTCTAACCGGCTATGACCAATTCATCAACTCGTCCTCATCTGTCTCCATATCTGTTTTCACACACAGAATATAACAATAACAAATATGAGATAAAAGTTATATTTAACTCATAAACTAAAATCAGCAGCAATATCTTTTTCCAAGCATGTGATAGGGGCTCTTTCTCACCTCGGTTCAAGTCTAGGACTCTACACTCAAAGACCTAGTTCACTTAAACCATGCTCTGATACCAACTTGTAACACCCGGTTTCTCATACAAAGTACACCCAAAAATTTTCAACAAATTATACATAAAAAATGGGCATACTTGTACTAAACCATAGAAAACAAGATGTTATCAAGAACTTAATACAACAAAGGTCCTCACGTTACATACCAGGCATTACAAATAAATCTATTACAACTAAAGGACGGGCTCTAAACTTGTCCATTTCTCTTTATCACATGCCTTCCCCTATCACAGCTACAGATACCTGCAAAACAACATAACACTCAAGTGTAAGCTTATAAAGCTTAGTGAGTAATCTAAATCATATTTCGCGAATCTTTCTCAATAAACATCCTCATCTTCCTCTCTTGCTATTCTCATTAGCAAGATCCATCTTCTCTTAACTCAGAACCTGCAACATATTAGCTTTACAAACACTAGCTAATTTTTAGTAACATCATCTCAATCACAAATACCACAATCAATAATACTCGTAAACTCGATTGCAATTTCATATATACTCATTTTTAACAATCTACTAAACTCAATAGCCCTCATAGCGATACCATTCCACACGAAACTATATAACACAACCATATCAACAATTACTCTAATTATACGATCAATATGTATTTTTGACTCGGCCACTGTTACTTATTTATAACGGTTTGCTCAATCAAAGGTTACAACCATAACCACAACATAGCACAATCATATATGAACTCAATTACTACAATCCTCATTGTTATAATAATCAAATGCAATAACGCATTACCTCAGTCACGCTAACATCTACTCTTCTCTATTAATCAGTTTTTTATACTCAACTCATCATTTATTATCCACCATAACAATATCACTCTACCACTTAGTCTCATGAAATCAACATAACACATAGAAATATATAAATAAATATATATACTCTGCGTAAAACAAGTGTAACTCTACTCAAGTACTAGAAAGTACTCACTTGATATCAATTTAGTATATGAAATCCCCAAGTTACACGTACCGGGCTCCTGTTCACTAGACTCGGTTATACCACCACAGTATGAATCAATTCTCAAACATCCACGATCATCTCAACGACATCTAACTCAAAAGATGTATAAATCAAAAGCAGGAAAAAGGAGTACAAACGGTAAATATCAACTCTATATTTACCGAAACCTCCAAATCCACGGTTCTACTCATTCAACCGTAGAAACTCTACAATAATCACACCAATTACTCTAAATGCATCCACTAACAACCTACTAACATCATATATAACAATTTGTAGCTAAATCACAAAAATTGAAAACTAGGGTTTGAAACCCCCAAAACCGAGAGATACTCACCTCGACGAAATTAGGAAGCAAGAACACGTTTACGGGGTTAGATTCATGCTTCTATATGCTTCCCCACGAACCTCCAGGCTTCGTTTCACTCAAAATCGCCATTTGAAGCTCTCAAAATCGAAAATGAAATGTTATTCCTCGAAATGGGTTTTCTGCACTTTAAAAGGCTCTGCACGCGTAACACGGTCGTGTAAAATTTAACACGCCCGTGTAATGCTACAGTGCCTGTGTAAAATTTAACACGCCCGTGTTTTGCTACAGTAACCAGCAAACACAAAATTACCGTGTATTACACGACCCGTGTAACATTTACACGACCCGTGTAAGCCATTTTTGGCATTTTTAAGGCTCAAACTTCTTCCAAATGGGTTTCTAATCACCCAAACTCATACATCAACTTAACTAATCTTAATCACACCAAGATTAGTACATAAGAAAGGTTTTAACCTCTTCTCCCAAATCAAACAACTCATCACTCAAAGGTAATTATAAAAGATTGCCACACAACTCTTAATAACTCAAAGCTAGAACCATACTAATTATAAGGTAATAACTCTACTTACCTTAGTAAGCACCTCAAAATGAAAATGGGTCTTACATCTTATAATGTCAATAAACAACTAAAACACTTAACCATTCTCATAGAATACACATTGACTAGCATATACCATCACCATTCTCGTAGAATGCAGTTACACTAACATGTATATACATCATTCTCATAGAATGCTCTACATCTCCTGTGTCGTAACAAGACAATTCATTGGTTTACGAAATTCATATCAGAATTCAGAACAATTATATAAAATAAATACATAATTGGCTATATTATATCAATCGCAAAACGGAAATATCACAATTATTATCATTCGCACAACACGATTATCGAAATCACCAAGAATCGTAAACAAAATTCATACCTGTGTGGAATTCAATTGATTCTCTACACAATGTTCAACTGGAACTGTCAATATATAATCGCTTTGATCATACGACAACCACAAATTCAGTATTTATCAACAAAGAATTGATTCTCGAATCAATTTACTTTTACAATTGATTCAGTTATCGATTTTGATTTGATTGCAATCTCATTAGCGGTTACGAACTATCTCATTAATTATTATTCATATTAATCTTATTTAATTAAGGAGACTCACGTAAAATACCGATCCTAACCTTCAATCTGGAAAGAACGTGATTCGGACGTACGATCGCACAGTATTTGCTATCCGCATTTGAACCTACATATATATATATATATATATATATATATATATATATATATATATATATATATATATATATATATATATATATATATATATATATATATATATATATACATATATATATATATATATATATATATATATATATATATATATATATATATATATATATATATATATATATATATATAGCGGTGGAATTAGCATGGCACCACACTTTTTTTTCTATACCGTGTACCATACCAATTTTAATTGGTACAAAAATTAAATTACCAGTACCGTACCAAATATACTTGGTACCAACTTATATGGCTACCAACAAGTTTGGTTGGTACATATTGGTATTGGTATATACCAAAAACTTTTCTTTTAGTATTGTTTTCCCTAACTTACTATCGCTTACGTGCTAGTCAATTGTGTTATTAGTTTGATTTTAATATCTAGTGTTAATGAAAAAAAATAATTAGTATTAAGAGTTGTTTTAGTAATTCATTTTCGAGTGTGACTTATTAGTTATTACTCCTATTTAAAACATAAAAAATACGAGAATTTAAATTTATATATATATATATATATATATATATATATATATATATATATATATATATATATATATATATATATATATATATATATATATATATATATATATATATATATATATATATATATATATATATATATATATATATATGAACTGGTTGGTACGGTACAACCGTGGTATTCAAAACTTTGTACCATTACCGTACCAAAATTGATTAATTGGTATGGTACTGCCAACCAAACATATTGGTTACCAAACATGTTGGCTACCAACTTTATTGGTACGGTTGGTAACATGTTGGTTCTCCCCGATACATTTTTGACAAACCTATTTTATATATATATATATATATATATATATATATATATATATATATATATATATATATATATATATATATATATATGCATGTGTGTGTGTATGTCAAAAATGCAAAAATGGTCACCCTGTTTGTCATTTTTATGTGGTTTTGGTCCAAAAAATTTTGGTGCTGCACCATTGATACAATTTTAGATCTTTTTTCTGATTTTAGTCCCTATAGTTGATATTTTTTTGTGATTTTGATTCACTCCACAAAATGACTAATATGCCTTTTAAATAGTTCTTTTTTAATTTTTTTTAATTTTTTATTATTGTTTTAATAAAAAATAAAATACCACCCACCTTATTCCCGTCCCCCTCCTTCGACCTCGACCTCTCTCACCTTCTCTCTCTCTCTCTCTCTCTCTCTCTCTCTCTCTCTTTCTGGTCTCTCTCTCTCTCTCTCTCTCTCTCAGGTACGTACATATCTGATATACCAATTTCCACAAACCCTTTTTGACCCATCTCACTCACCAAGGTGTAGATGATGGAGGTTTTTCATTCCCAAGATGACGATTAGAAGGCCTCCGGCCAACTTGTTGTAAATGTGGGATTTTATCAGCGAGATCGAGCCAAAATCCGTATCCAGTGGTATTTCACCACCGATCTAAACTCTGAAACTGGTCGCTTTCTTCCTTATGGGTCTCAAGATAATCTGTATCCGGTGGGATTTCACCATCGACCGAGCCAAAAAAATGGCAGTCACCCATTCCATAGTGTATTGCGGTTCATAAACAAAATGGGTCTCCGCTTCTTGTTGTTCGTTAGGTTGGGCGTGGGTAGTCGGATACGGGTCTCTATAGAAAATTAGGTTTTCCTCTTTTGTTTACTGATCCTTTCTTTTATTCTTAATTGAGATATGGATGTCACTAATTATTCATGAAGCTTCAATCACAAGAGCATAAAATTATCATTTATGAATGATGCCCTTTGATCTTTACATGATGTTACTTGTATTTCTCAGTTTTGCTCATTAGATATAGATTGAGGACCAAAATAAGGACCTGCAATTTGATACCAAGAGAAAGGGGAGTGATATTGGTCTTAGAATTCGAATTTTTTAAAAGAGAGAGAGAGAGAGAGAGTGTGTGTGTGTGTGTGTTTGTGTGTATGTATGTGTGTGTATGATAGAGACCGATGAGATGCACCTCCGGAGAGGCCTATATTTTCTGGAAATAGAGAGAGTGACGTAAAGAGGTAGAGAGACGTATGTTTTTCTTAAGGTTGTGTATCTCCGACAACTTAAAGTGAATAAACAAATATAAGGGGTAAAATCGTCTTTTCAAGTTGATAGGGACCAACATCATAAAATGATTCAAAATTGGACTAGTCATGCACCATCAAACCTTTTGGTGAAAACTACATAAAAATGACAAACATAGGGACCATTTTTGAAACTACATATATATATATATATATATATATATATATATATATATATATATATATATATATATATATATATATATATATATATATATATATATATATATATATATATATATATATATATATATATATATAGTAACGCCCAGTTTCAACACAGAGTATACCCAGAAAATTTTTCGCATTTATAACATAAATAGTATAATTGGGTACTCGTGTGTTCTGGAATCTACAAGAAGTTATCATCGAGAATCGTCCCACGATCCGAGCCGGGCGCTACAACTGCTAACCTGCACACAAATAACACAAACACGTAAGCTACAAAGCTTAGTGAGCAACACTACAACTACTTGAATAACTTATTTAAAATGTAATACATCACCCAACTCGTGGGTGTAGTTATTCCCTGCAACAATTTATAAGTACTGGTTAATATAAACATATCAAACCAGCTATACTTCATTATTAATAACTACAAATATTCTTTCCGTAGTTACATTGGTATCTACCGATACCTAAGCTACTAATAAACAAGCACGGTGTAATACATGCAACACAAGTATACACCTAACCGACAACTCGATATCACTACTTGATATCACCACACGGTATTTTATCACACTGATTTCCAATATGAAACCCTTTTACTCTATAACCTTTTTGATCACAAGCCACAAGGCTTTATATCCGACTCTTCTTTATTCTCTACGGTTTCGAGTCATCAAATCTCACCACTATCCTTATAATAGTATGAGCACAAAAGCTCTTTAGGTAATTAAGCCCTATTTATTAGTCACAGAAGCCAACACTGGTTTCACAAAGGTTCTTACCATATGTTAGGTAGTTAAACCCAACCGCATAGCCAAAAAGGCTATTATATTTGGATATCAAATCCAAATCTCTATACAAATAATTCTATGTCTGCTCTACACTTGGGTATCAACCCATCACATGTAAACTCGAAAGACTCACGACATGTCCCGATCTCGTCTAGACTCACGGCTTATCCGGTCTTGTCTTTTCACTGACTCACGGCTTATCCGGTCTTGTCATTTCATTGACTCACGGCTTATCCGGTCTTGTCATTTCATTGACTCACGGCTTATCCGGTCTTGTCATTTCATGGACTCAAGGGCTTCCTCGATATTGTCTTTTCATTGACTCACGGGCTTACCCCAATCTTGTCCTTTCATGGACTCAAGGGCTTCCCCGATATTGTCTTTTCCAAAACTTTTACAAGTTATAAAAGTTTAACCAATATTATATTTGGACGATAAGCCCAATCTCCTAGCCACAAGGGCCGTATAGTTGGACCATACAGGTCCTCACTCGACCAATAAGGTCTGCATGAACCGTACAAGTTCCCACATTATATTTTGGGTAATTTAACCCAATCACTTTGCCATAAAGGCTCAACACCACGACTGTAAGGTACTCATGCCCAATAGTCCCTGCATACCTGTAAAATTATAAGTATTGTATATATACTACATCATACTACATATATTTTACCATATATATATATATATATATATATATATATATATATATATATATATATATATGTATGTATATATATATATATTCATTTTGCATACTTCTCTATGGTTGCTAAGTACCCTTTAAGCAAACCATTAATACCCTAGTTGTACCTATTCACAAAGTACTCATCTAGTGATATATAAACTTTACTTCAAATGAACACGAGGTTCTCATCTCAATGCTAGTTACTTCACATTGTAACCATAAACTTCTAGCACATATAATCACATAGGATTCTCTATGTGTCTACATAATTTACATGTAATTTACTACATGTATCATCTTGTATATAACTACAAAACTCACATGTAATAACAAGTGATTTCTAACACTTGATACACCTGATTTACATAGTAATTTCTACATGTTTGTGAATCATCTAGCATCATAAACATACATAACATGTTACAACCAACATGTAAGTAGAGTTACTCACCTGGATTAAGTAGCTTCATAGTCCTAGCTACCACCAACGTTAATTACAAGCACTTCTTCAACACTTTCCAGCACCTACACAACCATATACATACCAAATAGAGGTGAATACCTTGTATTTCCACCATCAAAGCTTAAAGCTTGTTTTCATCAGTTAACACTCGTGATTAGGAGTGTTTTAAAACATCCAAACATGAGTTATACACTAAATTTCAACTAATCACAGGTTGTTCTTCATAACCACTCGAGTCCAACCCAAATCAACCAAATCAAGCGTTCAAAAGGTTTAAAACAGTAAACCTTACCTTCAAGAAGTGAAATACCGAAGATTACTTCAATCCTTCAAGTTCTAGCCTTCCAATTTGGTCCAAAATTTGATTTAGGAAATATTTCTAGGGTTGAGGAGAGGTTTTGGTTCGAGATTTTATCCAAGAAATGACTGAAATCGCGTTTAAAAAGGGTGGGGCCTGTGCGCAGCACGACCCGTGTCTAAAACTACACGACCCGTGTAGTTTGCTGTATAGATTTGAAGTTTTGGTCTGCAGAACTACACGACCCGTGTAATTCACTGTCAACTATTTACACGACCCTTGTTCTACTTACACAACCCGTGTAAGCTTCGGTAAAATTTCATCAACTTGTTACACGACCCGTGTAAAACTTACACGACCCGTGTAATTCACTGTATGCCCAACCAGTTCAAAAAGACTTCCCTACACGACCCGTGTCATTCCTGCACGACCCGTGTCACCTGCTTCTAGCATTTTTTTCAACTTCAAATTCCTTCCAAATGAAATTCTAACCATCCAAACTCTTGCAATAATCCAACTAATCTTAATTACCTTAAGATTAATATATAAATACTTACCGAAATTAACGTGGTGTTACATATATATATATATATATATATATATATATATATATATATATTTATATATATATATATATATATATATATATATTTATATATATATATATATATATATATATATATATATATATATATATATATATATATATGCAAACGATAAAGAAAAAATATTGATAATACGAGAATAAATGTAGGAAATTCATTTAAAATGTTATGTTTATCTAAAAAGTTTTCTGAATATATGAAAGTTCATAATTTTTTCTATCAACCGATATTCATATTAATATGCTTTTAAAAAATATATATTTAAAATAAGTTATCATCATATGTTTTATTATCATTTCAATAAACTGTGTATCATAATAATGTTATAATTTTTTATTCACATGTGAATAAAGAATAAGTTTCAATATAAATCTAATACACAGTTTATTTACATTTGAATTAAACGTATGACGAAAACTAAAATAAAAGAAATAAAAAAATCATTTTTTATATAAAAAGATTATATTTATATGAATGCTTATTTATATATAATAAAAATTCATGAAGTTTGATATACTCGAGTTTTTTTATAATAAACAAAATGTAAAAACGAATTTGTGATTAAGATTTATTATTACATTATCAACCTTTTCATTATTTTAGTTTATATATATATATATATATATATATATATATATATATATATATATATATATATATATATATATATATATATATATATATATATATATATATATATATATATATATATATATATATATATATATATATATATATATATATATATATATCTCGTCGGCTAGGCTATGTCGTTCATAACCTAAATTTGGTGGTACCAATGAAGAGGGAGCGGTGTTTTCTTATTGTAACCCCCATGTTTTTATACACGTGTTTTATTATGATTTAGTAGTAAATTGTATAGTAATACCTCGTAAAATGTAGTGTTATGTGCATATGAAACTAGTTAGAATGAAGTGTTGGTATGGTATTGTGTAAATTGGAGTTTGGCAGGAAATTGTGGATTAACGGGGAAGTAAAACGTTAATATAAAATGGTTTGGACAGGCTACACGGCGTGTAAAAAGTATATTGTTGGAACTGGAGGAGGTTTGAAAGTAGGATGCTATTTTAAACTTTTGGCTGGTTTGGTGGGCTACACTGCACATAGGCTAGACCTCCACGGTGCACGGAGTGTGCAAAGGTTGGATATTTTAACCTTGAAGTCACTTATCTTGGCTTAAAACTTCCTACTCGTGGAACAGACCTCTAAGGTGGCGATGTTGATGTCTTATAGGAAAGATTGAAAGGGAAGCTAATTTTGAAGCTAAAGGATTCAAGGAATCATTGTTAAGTACTTGAAATCTAAGGTATGTTGCTATTTTGAAGTTAAATACAAGCAAGGGGAACTCAAATGTTATAGTTAGGTGTTAGTGGTGCAAAGTTAGAACTAATGAGGGGTTTTTTTGGATAATTAAATATAGAAAAGTGATTTATATGATAAAGGTTTAATTTGGCTTGGTTAAATGAGTTTAGAATCTAGAATAGGCTGCACAAGACGTGTAACATGAACTACATGACTTGTAGCTTGAGCTACCCGGTGTGTGGGTTAAGCTACATTGTGTGTAGCCTTCATAGTAGGCCCAAGTCACATTTTTAAGGTGTAGCTTGATTTAAATAAGTATCACTGGGGTCCCTAACTACTGGGAAGTTATTTAAATGGGTAAACGTGATGGGTTTAGAGAAGCTAAAAATTATATTTTTGCATAAAACAAGTGTAACACCCGACTTATTGACCAAAACACCCCAAAAAATTTTCATTTTTCAAACCAAATATTTTACAAATAAAACATAAGTAAGGGGGTTTTAGTCAATACAATACGAGTACAAGAGTATCACGAAGTACAATACATAATATATTATACATTCTTCAAGTCGGGTTGTCACTTCAAATTCTAAATCATCAGTCACAGACTTTGTCTTTTCCTTTAGCAGGGTCACGCTCACCTGCAGGGACATATCAAATAAACTGTGAGCTATAAAGCCCAATGAGTAATCATAACAAGTATAACATGTATAAGAATAAAATTCTCTATACAAAATCAATTATGCATTATCATAAGATATAAAATCAAATATGGCTCACGGGTTAGCCCGTTGTTGCCTAGACTCACGGCTCCGTTCTTGCCATCGCAATGACTCACGGATTATCCGGTCTTGTCTGTATAAGTTTGACTCACAGCTCCGTTCTTGTCTATTATAGACTCACGACTTATCTGGTCTTGTCATGTCACAGTTTACATGGATATATTGACTCACAGCTCCGTTCTTGTCTATCGTAGACTCACGGCTTATCTGGTCTTGTCGTATATCAAATCATATAATCTGTCAAAATTGGTCCCCAAAATCATTTCCATCTGCAGCTGCTCTTTTAACAATTATCACACCGGATAACAGTGAGATTACTCACCTGAAGGTTTGCTACAACTAGCGTTTGTTGTTCCTTGCCTTGAAATAAAATCCGCAAGATTTTGTCCCGTACCTATAATTCCATTTATTTCACAATAATTATAGGTTAATATACCATTTCAGTTGGTTCTAATGCACAAGAGTCTAATATAAGACCAATTCCAAGCATTAACCATTGGTATAAAAATTTAATACACTTCCCGAAATACGTGTATTCTACTACAGTACTTTCGGGAGGTCGTTTTCGTATTCCGATAATTTTCCATGAAGTTTTACAACATATTAAACCTATGTTTAAAATTTCAGGTCATTCGGATAAGCCTAGCATTAAAATCAAACTTGAAAAATTCACAGAAAATAATTTGGTTTCTGCCCAGGCCTCGAGTCGCGACCAGCACTGTGCTCGAGTCGCAAAGGAGGGGCTCTTCGAGTCGCGAGGCACACCCTGCTCGAGTCGCGAGCGCTGGGCAGTGTGCAGAAAACTCCGATTTTGTGCTAGAATTTTCCATTTTTCCATTTTTAAGCACTTATTGCTCGACTCAATCCCTAGGAAATGTTCCAAGACCAAAACCCTTGACTAATAACAAGTTTTAAACCATTGGAGAATCAAATTCAAGCCCATTTATACGATTTCCCGTTTTTGCATTTTTACTCCAAAAACCGAAATTATTGAATTCTACTTGCTTCTAATGATTTCTTTCAGTCATTATAGCGTCTAGAACTCATTTTAATCCATTAGAATCATGTTTATCACAAGAACTCATCATCTAGGGTTCTTGACCAAAATCCCAATTCTTGAACAATAGCAACCTACTTCCATTTTCTTTGAATTAAGTCCTTTAGCATGACTTACTGGAAGTATTAAGCTACTTATCACAAAATTCCTAACTGAAATTTCAGTTTTCAGTTCAAGCTTGAAGAACACACACCAAAAGCTTTGTAAGAACTTAATAACTTACCTCAATTGCTTCCAAGTCTTCAATTCCAAGCCTAGAATCCGATTCCTAGCTTTAATTCTTCAAGAAAACTCCAAGTTTCTGAAATCGATCACTCCAAAACCCTCTCCCGATGCTTCCAGATTTTCTGCACATGTGAGAGAGCTTGTCCCACTATTTATACTTCCAGAAATTGCAATTTAGTCCTTGGAGTTGTTATTCTTGAAGTTTTGCCACATTTTACACATTTTTATGACAAGGCTAGTTTTTATAACATTTTAAGTCCTAAACTCAAAATATTATTACAAACTTAATCCTTTTCTGTCCAAAAGACCAAATTACCCTTCTAAGGTAAAATGACCATTTTGCCCTTTTATTATAATTACATAATAACATGTTTTGGCGTTACAACAAGCGGCAAACGGAAACAATTTTAAAATAACTATTATTTTAAGACCATTTTAACAAAACCACTAAGAGGATCCAATTACATGAACTAGAGAGATTATTTGACAATCATAGGATGTAAAGATGACAACCTTTGAAGACTTTGGTCCCACTTGATTTTAGGGAGTTGATGAAGATGGCAAAAACTCAAGAAAATAGTTTCTATATAATGTATCCAACAACAAGAGTAAGGCACAATGGAATGCTAGTTCCCTTTTGTATTTATGACTTCTTAAACCTTTATGTGCTTAACAAAATTAAGCACTAAAGGAGAAGCACTTTTACTCCTCATAAACTTACAACTAGCTTCAAAAGAAAAGCAAGATGGGGAGAGAAGGGAGGCTACGAGTTCATCAAGAAAGAGAGGAAAACCTAGCTAGTTTTTGGTCTTACACTCTCTTATATACCCACATGTGATATCTAAGACCCATATCTCCATTAAATGCAAAGTGATGGCATGTAAGAAGCAATGGTTGTGTAAGAGGGAGGTCCTTGATGAAATTCGGCTAACACATAGAAAAAGACAAAGGAGATGTGTCCAAAACACTACCTCAATAAACTAATGTATCATGTATAAGTTAGTGGAATCCAAAGTGTCCAAAAACTTGTACATTGCTTAATATATCATACCATATGATATAATAACTAGTTTGTTCTCTTTTAATTATTATTTTCATAAAACAATAATTATTATCTAATTAAATAGAATAGTTGGTTAGTTATTAATAATCATATTAATAATAAATATTCAGTATGTGCAAACTTTCTTAAGGTGTGATCCTATAGGATCATATGTTGTTGGTAAACATCATTCTAAAATGATTCTTGAGAATATAGATCCAACAACAAGCATTCCATAAAGTCTTATATGTATGTGGTATTTGATGTAGGTTGAATTGGAGTGAGAGTGTTCTTGCCCTAGAGCTTACTTGTTCATCTACAACTACTACATTATATCATTAGGTGAGTAATCTCTTGAGGCTTAATGAGAATGATTCTCATTGCTAGCTGATGTGATGCGTGATATGCATGTATGTGATGAAATTACTTTAGCACAATGTAGTTGATATAGCTGACACAATGGGTTATAAATAATCTTGCTAATATAATTCACGTGATACGTTACAGATTTTTATACCTAATAGCTGAACATAAGTCATAGTTGCTTTTGACTTTAAGACTTTTGACTTTAAGACCGATTAAATGTCATGGTTGATCATGACTAGTGTAGTTGAGATAGTTTTGTTGGAATACGATAACATAAAACAAACGCAGCGGAAACAGAAATCTAAATCGTATTCAACCAGGATCACAGAATCATGCACACTTTGTAACTGTAAAATCAAGAGGGTTCAAGACATACCTTTTAAATCTCAGATCTGATTTTTTTAGGATGACGAGAGCCCAAAATAGAACTCCTCTAATGTAATCGCACCCAAGATAACGATCCAGCACCCGTTGATGTAGTATATACCTTTGCTTGAAGTTTTAGCACGTAATACTTAGGGTTTTGAAAGAAATCGGCCGTATACCGAGGGGTGGGAGGAGAGTGACGAAAATTAGGGTTTTGGCAGCCTTACAACTCAGATCTAGGGTTGTATTTATAGTGCTCCTCATCCTTATCCCCTCCTTTGTGGATATTTCACTTTAGTCCTTTATCCTTATTAAGTTTCTAATTAATATACCTTTACTTTGGTATATTAATAAACTTAACCATTAAGTTTCTAATTAATATACCTTTACTTTGGTATATTAATAAACTTAACCCCTCAAGTTTATTTTCGATCTCTTTTAGCTAAATCGTCTCTTGCGTGTAACCCAAAAGGACCCTACTATTTATAATAATATTACCAACTTGTTATAACGATGGACATATAACCAATAGTCTTCCACTTGCACTTGTTATAACAACTGTATGGTCTAATATTCCTTAACCTAGTAAGGTGTATGTCATCCTAGACAAATGCCGTGTTCATCTAATGAAACAGCCCTTAGGCAAGTGATCAAATATTCCTTTGTTCTACAAGATATCCATATGAACGTCTGACATGGAATTCTGTCAGTCTCAAACATTCAAGATTATGTTTCCCGATAGAGATTTGTGATGACCACAACAAACTACACTTATTGATTCTATATCAATTCAGTTTGAGTACGGCCGTACATTTGCTGTCAACACCAAATCATCGAGGGGCCCACGGATATCGCTTCTCCTGTTAGGGCAGAAGGAACAAATAAACTTTGACTACACGGATCTCGCCCACTCATCATGTCATATCTGGACATTCCCTGTATGGCTACCAGTTACGGACAACGTTGGAGAAAACCAAGACATAACAGACTGCAGGACTAAGAATCAATGCATCTCCGCTTGAAGAATATAAGATATTACCATCTTAGAATTACTCGTGACACATTCCATGAAGTAATCTCTAAGTACAGGTTACTCCAATACTTAATCCCTATTAAGTACACATGAGAATTAGCGCATCTCTATGCTATGTCCATCCCTATGGACAATTTACTAATTCCTCATGTCAGCCTTGAATCAATACTTACTCCCAAAAGTATGACCGACTGTGGACGTTTTGAATAATAAAATAATTATTCAGGAAGTCAATAAAACATGCAAAATTGGAACACAATGATAAACTAATGAAATGACTGCCTTCATGCATATATTAAGTTCTCCACATAATAATCTTCAAAACAAATAGAGTTTCACATTGCTTGAGTTCCAAACACAAATCAAACTAAATTAAATACACTTAAACTAACTCATTTGCAAATCTAATGCCCATCGACCTAGTATGAGAATCATGCTTGGCCTGAGATAACGGTTTAGTGAATGGAACAGCAAGATTATCTTCTGATGTAACTCTACTAATCGTGATGTCTCCTTCTTCAACGAGCCTCCGGATATAATGGTACTTCCGGTGTATATGCCTTGTGCGCTTGTGAGCTCTGGGTTCTTTCGCCAAGGCGACTGCACCCTCATTGTCACGGAAGATCTCAACTGGACCATCAATGCTAGGAACAACACCGAGATCCCTGATGAACTTCTTCATCCACATGGCTTCCTTTGCAGCTTCATTGACTGCAATATACTCAGCCTCCATTGTCGAATCAGCTACTGTTTCTTGCTTGGTACTCTTCCAAGTTACTGCCCCACCATTCAGTAAGAACACGAATCCTGACTACGAACAGGAGTCGTCTCTATCGGTTTGGAAGCTAGCATCACTATAACCATTTACAGTGAGTTCTTCCATGCCACCATAGACCAAGAACACTTCCTTCGTCCTTCGAAGATACTTAAGAATGTTCTTGACTGCGGTCCAATGATTTTCACCAGGATTGGCCTGATAACGACTCGTCATACTCAAGGCACAAGAGACGTCAGGCCTTATACATAACATGGCATACATGATCGATCCCATTGCTGAAGCATATGGGATTCGACTCATTCTTTCTCGTTCATCACTAGAACTAGGACATTGGTCTCTACTCAATGTCATACCACGTTGCATAGGCACGAATCCTTTCTTGGAATCTTGCATCTTGAATCTTTTCAAGATTTTGTCTATGTATGTACTCTGGCTTAAACCAATGAGTCGCCTAGATCTATCTCTATAGATCTTTATACCAAGTATGTATGCCGCTTCTCCCAAGTCTTTTATAGCGAAACAATCCCCAAGACAAGTTTTAACACTTTGCAACATTGGGACATTGTTTCCTATGAGAAGTATGTCATCAACATACAGCACAAGGAAGACAGCAACACTCCCACTAGCTCTGACATATACACATGGCTCATCTTCACTTCTCGAAAATCCAAACTCTTTGATTTTCTCATCGAAGCAGAGATTCCAGCTGCGAGATGCTTGTTTGAGTCCATAAATCGACTTCACAAGTTTACACACTCTATTGGGATATTTGGACTGTACAAAACCCTCTGGTTGTGTCATATACACATCTTCTGAAAGTTTTCCGTTAAGGAAAGCGGTTTTTACATCCATTTGCCATATTTCGTAGTCATAAAAGGCTGCGATGGCAAACAATATCCTGATAGATTTAATCATTGCCACTGGTGAAAAAGTTTCCTCATAATCAATCCCTTGGGTTTGAGTATAACCCTTTGCCACCAGTCTGGCTTTATATGTGTGTATTTTTCCATCCATGTGTGTCTTCTTCTTGAAGACCCATTTACACCCAACTGTTTTAAGGCCAGGTGTTTGATCAACCAAGTTCCAAACTTGATTATCATACATGGATTTCATCTCGCTCTCCATAGCCTCCTTCCATTTAGCAGCATCTGGGCCTGTCATTGCTTCCTGATAGCTGGTAGGTTCATCGTCATCTACCATTGACTCATCACCTTCAGTAATATGTAAACCATAAAATTCAGGTGCATGACGTACTCTATCAGATCTCCGAACAGGAGGTGGAGGTATGTCAGATTCCCCAGCTGTACTTGGCTGAGGCTCAACAGGTTTTTCAACCTCTGATTGAGAGCTAGTGCCAACATCAGGTCCTTTATTGGTTGGTTCTTGAATCTCCTCAAGATCAATTTGGCTCCCACTGGCCTCTTGGTGTATCAGCTCCCTCTCTCGAAAGACTGCCCTTCGTGCAACAATCACCTTGTTTTCAGAAGGTTTGTAAAACAAATACCCAAAAGAACTAGCAGGGTAACCAATAAAGTAACACCTCTCTGATCTGGGTTCTAGTTTGTCGATGGCTTCACGACGGACGTAAGCCTCACAACCCCAAACTTTCAAATGCGCTAATGAGGGTTTAGTCCCATTCCATATTTCAGAGGGTGTCTTACTGACCTTCTTAGTTGGTACAAGGTTCAAGACTTTTGCTGCAGTCTCCAAGGCATAGCCCTAGAAACTGATTGGAAGCGTAGCACGACTCATCATGGACCGAACCATATCAAGTAATGTTCGGTTCCTCCTCTCAGCTACACCATTATGTTGTGGTGTTACGGGAGGAGTCAGCTGTGAAACAATTCCACAGTTCCCCAGATGATCGTAGAATTCATGACTAAGATATTCTCCACCCCTGTCGGATCGGAGGATCTTAATCCTTTTGCCCCGTTGATTATCTACTTTGTTCTGAAGCCTTTTGAACACCTCGAAGGTTTCAGACTTATGTTTAATCAAATAAACATACCCATATCTGCTGAAGTCATCAGTAAATGTGACGAAGTACCTTTCTCCATGTCTTGTGGTTGATCTGAACGGTCCACACACATCAGTGTGTATGAGGTCCAACAGATCCTTGCCTCTTTCAAAGTTCCCTGTGAATGGCGCTTTTGTCATCTTTCCTAATAAACAAGACTCACATACATCATCAGACTTGAGGTCGAATGATTCCAAAATCCCATCCTCTTGGAGTTTGGCGATGCGTTTATTGTTTATATGGCCAAGTCGACAATGCCATAGACATGATTTATCCAATACACTATTGGATGTATCTGAATCAACATTTAAGATTAAGCTATTATTTCTTCTAATGCTCATGATAGTTTCATAAATACCATTTGTAGGACATGCTTTAAAGTAAAGACAATCATTTTTGAAAACTAAAATATTTCCATTATCAAAACCAAAATCAAAACCGTCTCGATACAAAGCACTAAAAGAAATAATGTTTCTAGCCATTTCTGGCGAATAGCAACAATCTAATAAATTAATAGAAAATCCAGTAGAAAGCACGAGCTCGTAATCCCCAATCCTCTTGACAGCAGCCGTATGTCTGTTGCCCATGATCAGGTCAAGCTCCCCATGCCTTAACTTCTTACTTCTTCTTAGTCCCTGCACATCAGAGCAAATGTGAGTACCACATCCTGTGTCTAGGACCCATGAATTAGTAGTAGAAGTATTATGGAGTTCTATCATGTATATACATGAGGTACCAGACACTTTGGGCTTGATCTTCTTGATCTCCTCCAGGTATTTAGGGCAGGTTCGCTTCCAGTGTCCCTTTTCTCCACAGTGGAAACAAATGGCCTCATCAGGGTTTGGTGTCGGCACTATCATAGAACCAGCCTTGCCCTTGTTGCTAGGGTTGGAGTTGGGATTACCAACTTGACCCTTCCCTTTGCCTTTAGGCTTCTTGGCTTTCTTTTTCTTGATTTCCCCTTCCCTGATTGCCAATACTGGAGCCGTGGAGCTGGAGTTCTTAGATTTAGACATATTTGCCTCGGCAGTTTTTAGCATGTCGTGTAACTCCATTATGGTCTTTTCCAATCCATTCATATTAAAATTCAGTGTGAACTGACTGAATGTACTGCTCAGCGAGTGGAGGATGATATCCGTAACCAATTGCTGAGCGATCGGAAATCCAAGTCGCTCCAATCTGTCAACGTACGCTTTCATCTTAAGCACATGTGCACTGACAGCGGTTCCCTCCTGCTGCTTGTAATCTAGTAGGGAGATCATAGTGTCATATCGTTCCTGTCTAGCCTGCTCTTGGAACATTTCCTTGAGCTGGTCAGCCATGTCGAACGCCCCAGCGGTCTCGAAACTCTTTTGGAGTTCCGGAACTATGGTCGCCAACATGAGACAAGCAACCTCATCCGACTGATCTTTATGCTTTTGCCAAGCATCCCTAACAGCTCTAGTTGCATCATCAGCTGGAGCCTCAGGAAGAGCTGTGTCCAGGACCCATTCTTTCTTATCATACCGGAGGGCGATCCGAAGGGAACGCATCCAGTCCAAGTAGTTGGATCCGGTCAGCTTATCCTTAGAGAGGAGTTGCATTAGTGAGATATTTGTAGCCGAATTCGAATTTGCATTTGTGTTTGGAGCCATCTATATGAAAAGTAGATTTAATTAGTTTGATTAATCCTTAAAAAATTAATTACCCAAAACAATAATTTTACTTAAGGCTAGAATCCATATTTCACTTCTGGTGGTGAAGAGGTATGTCGTAGTCACCCCCAAAAGTTATTTAGGTAGGTAATACTCTTTGCCAACTTCAATCTCTATGAAGCTTCTAGATCTTTCGGGATTCATTGAATCTAATCAATGGCATGTTTAGTCCCATCATGCTCATCCTCTCTCCCGTGACGGGTATGCCGCGGATCACGGGTTTGGATGGTAAATCGACCATGAAGGACCCACGTGACAGCCGGCCCATGATTCATGAGTTATCGCGAGTATCACATCATTTTGGCCGAGTCCAATCCGACGCGTTGGCTATAGCACTTCCCACGCTGGAAGGGACCGGTTAAATGTGTGGTTCTTTGTGGGTAGCATGAGATTTACATTTTCATAAAACGGGATTTTGTTTCGTTTTTGTTAAAACATTTTAACCTTTTAATTGGCATAAGGGTCAATTTAAACTTTTAAAACTGGTTTGAAATTGCCAATTTGACTTTTGAAAAATTCTATTAACTTTTAACAAATTTTTCTTACTTGTGTATTTTCAGTAATACTTTTATCTTGAAACACTGTCCTATCAAACCCTTTCGGTAACTCCACTCAATAAAATGCGACAGGCGGTGAGGGTGGTAAGCAGTGAATGCTGTTTAAAAACCGACCTCATTAGGAAT
>CM042009.1:34158044-34225544 GCA_023525715.1 Cichorium intybus
ATATATATATATTATATATAATATATATATATATATATATATATATATATATATATATATATATATATATATATATATATATATATATATTTATATATTATATATATATATATATATATATATATATATATATATATATATATATTATATATATATATATATATATATATATATATATATATATATATATATATATATATATATATATATATATATATATATATATATATATATATATATATATATATATATATATATATATATATATATATATATATATATATATATATATATATATATATATATATATATATATATATATATATATATATATATATATATATATATATATATATATATATATGATTGTTTCTTAATTAAATAAAAATAGTAATATGATATTTTTCTCTTTGAATTTTCTATTACAATTTATTTCTAATAAATCAACCATTTTATAAATATAATATTTATAATAAGCATATTGTTAAAATATTACATCAAAAACCTCAAAACCCACTATTAAAAACTTAATTATAATAATCTAATATTATTTATATTATTTTTATAAAATAAAATATATATGACTATGTGTTATTATTTCAAATCTAATTATTTATGTTTGTATTGGTAAGATTACTAAAACTCATCAAATTCTAAATAATGGTTATTTATAATTAAATAATGCAACTCAAGATGCTTTATTACTTATGATAGTGAATGGATATTTATGACTTAATTAAGTATGATTAAAATACTCAAATTGTAATTAGTCAACTATATAAATAATATGATAATCTAATTCTAACATTATATTACATTGGAATTTCGTATGGCAATAAAATCAATAATATGATATCTTTAATTTTTAGAATTTGCAACACAACTTATTGTTAATCAACAACTTTTTATACATTTACTTAACTGTTTTTATCATTTATTTCTTTTTTTATCATTCCCTCAAGTTATTATTTTGTTTTGTAATTACTATTTACTATTCACATCAAATTGAAACTACAAATTTTCAATGAAAATACATATAAAAATATAATAAACAAATGGTTATTAATTTGTTTTGCAATTACTATTTATTGCATAATACAACATTTCAACATGAATATTTTCTTTGTGTTTCTATTCCATAAAATAAAAATGTTGAGTGTATTGTAATATGTTTGTTTAAAATAAATACAAAATCCTAGTAAGTTATTCTTGTATAATAAAAACATGAAGTGAGAATTATCAATATTCAAAACATAAATATATATGCTCTAAGCCATACAAATTTTCTTGAAATTAAAGAAAGTAAAAAAAGAATAAAGATGTATAAAGAATGAAGTTAAACCACTCGCTTCAATTTTATCATAGATATACACGCGGAATCCTCCTAGAGGTCGTTTGATTTCTTTCTCCAATTTGCTTCCAAACGCCATGCAACACAACCAATGAATCTTTATGCATGTTTAATACAAAATCAAATTATTGTCATCGAGTTTGATTCTTTGCGAGATCTATAATGGGATCCTCAATATGAACATGTGGGCAACAATAAGAACTTGATAGCTTCGACTAATTATAGTTCTTGAAATGTTATCACTCATATTATACACGTGTCATGGATCTAACATGCTTGAAAGACAATAAAATAAGGTTTAAGTAACCAAGTGTGTAAACAGTCTTCTTATATAGCCACAATATATCAATTAACAAAGACATTAAATAATATAAGTTGAAAAGTCTTGGGGGTTTCAAATGAATATGGTGCAAGTATTTGAGTTATCTTGATTCACATTCATGAATGGCCTTTATTATAAAAGTTTTATATATATATATATATATATATATATATATATATATATATATATATATATATATATATATATATATATATATAGATTCTTGTTATATGGAGTAAATTCAGTTATATTAAAATTAATTATTCTTATATCAATATTTAACTTTAACAAAGTTTAACCACGTCATCATCTTACTTTTGATCATTTATCATTTATTTACTATATGCACATCATTTTAAAATATTTAAATATTGCATAAATCTCAAATATCATATTAACCTAAAATTAAATTACAAATTACATAAATATAATACAAGATAATCTAAAAATTGCAATACCTAAAGAAAAAAAGTTCAATAGTATTTTAATTTAATTTTCAGTAAATGTAATCGTTTGTCTATTTTTCGATTGTTTATTTAATAAATCAATAAATCAAAACTATAAATTATTACAGTAAATGTAATCTTTTGTCGATTTTTCTATTGTTTATTTAATAAATCAATAAATCAAAATTATAAATTATTATTATTTGACGAGATTTTGTTTTATCTACATTTAAAATAAAAATTCATAGAAAGTAAATCAAAGTTAAGCTTACTTAAAATTAAAAAAAAAAATTAGTTTTAAGGAATTTGTGGTTTATTAAAACAAGAAAAAAAAATAAGGACCAATGAAAATAGCAATTTAACCGCCTAAGAAGTGCAACACGTTCAATCATTCGACTCCGGTCTATTCACGTCTCAACCTATATTAAATGGCTATTGCCACTACAAATTGTGTTTTGTAAGAGACTAAATATTTTTGACTTATATTCCTTTATCATACACATGCTAATGATTTATCTTTATCACTCGCTTTACACAAATGATGTAATATAACATATGTAGTGAATATGTTCTCTATTCCATTAGGATTATGGACGTTGACTTATAGATCATTTTAGGTTGGGCCAAAAGTGTAATGTTCTATGATGTCCGGAAAAGGGAAAACACGAATATATCAACCTTTTAATTTAAAGAATGACTATATTTCATAGTAGGCTACCAACTTGTTACACCGTTGATAATTAAATTTTATATATTTATTTAATTATATATTTTGATACATTGAATATGACAACAACAATTATACATGATAGTATGATCTAGTTATTATAACAAATCGAGACAATTAAGGTAGTGTAACAGAGTTATATGTATACAAATATAAATAAATAAATTACAAGTAAAAAAATATAGAATACTTTTGTATTCCAAATAATAAAGAATTAATATCATAAATAAATAAAATATGGTACTTTTGTATTAGGGAATAGTTTCCTTGCAAATAATTTACTTTTGGTCAAGATTAAAACATTAACACATAAATGAATCATTTCCGTTGTGTGTCATTAACAATCAAAAATACAAAATTATGGATCCAACATCTAGTTAAAGTTCAGTATATCTATAAAAAACATCATGTACCCGCACAATGCGGTAGACGATAGATAATTTATTTTCGCCGATTAGTTTTTTTTTTTTTGTGGAAGGATAATTGTTTAGTATTTGGGGTTTGTTGGAATTTGTAATTTTTATTTGTGTAGAAGTATTCAACGGAAATAGTTGTTACCTTCTAAAAGTGTAATATGACATAAAAATCAAAAGTTAAAACATTTGCAAAGTGAAAAGTTCCTAATGTTATTTGAAGTAGCTTTTTGATTAGGTGTTTTTTTGTTTAAAATAAAAGTTAAAAGTTGGTAATACCTAAAAAAAACTTTTAGTTTAATTTGAGATTTTAAAAAATAAATAAAAACTAAAATCTCTAAAAAAAACCTCGCCAAACCCTCAAAAATTGTTGTCCGTTAGACTTGGGAATATATTCAGGAAAGTCCTTATTGAAAGGTTTTAAGCAAATCTATGAACTAAAACCCTAAGTTTACATGCAACCTAAATTGAATCTATATTTTCTAACTTTGAACATATAAAAAATTCCTAAAAACCTTTTTGAATTCAAATAAGATAAACATTTATCTTATCAATTCAAACTTATTTATCCTAACTTATTAATTTCGAAATTATATATATATATATATATATATATATATATATATATATATATATATATATATATATATATATATATATATATATATATATATATATATATATATATATATATATATATATATATCCCGGGATAGGATCAAATATATCCATACAAGTATTGTGTAACCTTGAAACTCAATCTGGACCATTCATTTAAAACACATTCTTTTAAGAATGTACAAAATTTAGTTCATTCTTTTAAGAATGGTAAGAACACATTCTGTCAAGAACTTATTCTGTCAAGAATGTGTTTTTTTCATTGTTACAAGAATGAAATCTGATGGCCAGGATTTGGTTACAGGGTAACACAATAATTGTCATTCTTATTATAACCTAGCCCTATATATCCCATATATAATTTCGCTGGTCACCTGGCCTACTAAAACTGTCACTTACTCAACTATTGAATAATTACAATTTTAGTCCCTGCACCTTTAATTAATTAAATTAATCACCAAATTAATTCCAATTAATTCCATATTAATTTCTAATTAATTAATATAGTTTCTAATTAATATATTATCACTTTAATATATTAATAAACTATTTATTTTATTTCTATTGATTTATTAATCATATAATAAATCAATCTTTCTCTCTCCTGGACTTTCTACCAAACCTCCAGCTATGAAGGCAACCCAAATGGACTTTGCTACTATTAATTAGGTAAATACAAATTATTAGTCATGGCTTAGACACCTAATCCAACAGTCTCCCACTTGGATAAGTTTATGACTATAATTACTAATTTAACCTCTAATTAATCAGCAAACTATAGCTTCATAGAAACTGCTGTCGAACTCTGACCCAGTCAGTTCTGTCCATAGATAAGTGATCATATGATCCTCCGTCCAACAATATATTTTTCGGACATGAGACATGAATTGAGATCAGTCTCTGTCCGATACTTTGTTTCCCAATTTCCGATTTGCATATGACATAAGACTTCTAATTGAACACATCAATTCAGTCCTGGCTGGCCAGCACTTTAGTCAACTTCAAAATCTTCGAGAGGCCTACAGATATCTGTTTCCCATCAGGGTCAAGGAACGAATAAGCTTCGACTCATATGCTTGTGTCTTTTACTCATCAAAATCGCGCACAACAATACGTTTTATAACATCGACTTACCGATGCATTTACGCATTATCAATGTACAAACCGACTTGTAAATTTCAACTCATATGTCTCCACTTCAAGACCATAAGATATTATCGTCTCAAAAATTGCTCGTAATATAATCCATGAAGCAATTCTTTGAGCGTGGGTTTATCCAATACTCAAATCTCTATTTTTAAGTACTCATGAACGTTGTAGCAATGTTGTTGCTATGTCTAACTCCTTGGACAATCTACAAGACAATGCATGACAGTCTTGATTCAATACTTACTTACCAAAGTATGAGCGACTGTGGACCTTTTGAATAATCAAATTATTCGGGAAGTAAAACATGTGAAAGTGAAACATAAAATATGACTGGCAACTACTCTTGCTAATTACCAAGTCTCCACGAGGTAATCACCAAGTCAGATCTTCCATAATACTATTATCGGTTTCTTGTTTTTCTTTTAAACTTTCAATTCTAATTGTATATCTATGTCTTCATGAACTTTTTACTCTTTCTATGTATCCAACGTGTCTTACACTGATACACTTCATTGCAGATGATCCAATCAGATGCTCTTCCGATGACATCTCAATATGTTATTCTATCATTTTCTCTCCCAACTCCATTCTGGTGATGTGTACTGTGACTTCCTATGGTTCTCGGGGTCTTTAGTCTACATGACTGCACCCTAAGACTATTTCGAGGTGTTATGATGTGCGGGTGAACCACACGTGCTCCATCACAATACCAAGGAAACTCTTTAACCATGAAGTCCTACATCACCACGTCCTGGTATAAACAATTACCGATTCGAAACTCCTTTTAAATTGTTACCCCAATCATTTCCTTATGATTTCTCACGTGTGTTCAAATAATCCATCCAGTATTCTCAGCCAGGTTATATCCTGAATCTAACTTACTATGCTCTAAGCATTAAGTCATCAAGACATGTTCATGACACTTCTGATCGATCCAAGAAGCTCGTGGAATCCGGTGTAATCTTATTCCAAAACCTTTCAGAATCTAAAGATTGCTGATAATCCTTGTGTCATGACTTTCGAAAAACTATTTTCTTTCGGAGACTCTTTCTCATGCATCTTATCAAGATCATGCTCACAATGGTTGGGTCTATACTGACGATTTCATCTATCCGATAGATGTCCGTGAACTACGTGAGTATGTTGCACCTTCTTTACATCTCTCATGCCATGTCATTACACTTTGCAATGATGCATCTTGAATCTCATCAAGATCATATTGGCAGAGTTTTTGATCTATCTAATAGATGTTTGCAACCACTTGAGTACGCTGTATCTCTATTAAGTCTTTCATAGTGAAGCATCTCTTAATGTCAAGTTATTACACTTTGTAATGATAAGAGACGTTTCCTAGAAGCAGTATGTAACTGACATACAGTGATAGCAACGATACTCCCACTGGCTTTGACACGGTTATCTGACTCTTTCAGACTATTCACAAAATCCAAACCTTTCTGACATATTAATGAAAATCTTTCAGGCTATTCACTGTGACATCCGCCTAAAATGGATTCGGTTCAACCCAACCCAATTGGAAATTTAATAAACCCTACTCGAGATTTCTTGACGCTAATAGGATCAAAACCCTTACACTACGATATAAATTGACATTAATAGGAATATATCATAGTATAACGTTATAACTATAATAAAATTAAATTATGATACCATATTAAAATCAAATCAAAGTATGATGCTCTAATTAAATTAAAAGAATCAAACTTGAATGCTATAATTAAACTTCAAATCAAAGTAGATTGTTATAATCAAATAATAACCTATTTTTTTTATAAAACTCTATTTTTATAAACACTACATTAAATTTTATAAAACTCTTAAGATGCTTGTGTTAGTGGGGAATTATGAAAACCACCAAAAGTAAAAGGTTATTCCCATTGTCTCCCACTCACACCTTCCATCATCTTTCCTTTCATTTTTCTCCCAACACATTATTCTCATCACCACTCAAACCATATTTATTCTTCCTCTCACTCTCAATCTCGAAATTCCTCCTAGAAATCTTCATTTTTCAGCCAAGAACACTTCAATATACTCAAATCTCCATCCCTCTTGAAGCATTCATCAAGGTATGTTGTTAAAAGTTCCAAATTCATACATGAAACAAATTAAATCCACCAAAATATCTAAAACTCATTTTATGCATAAACCTGATTTTTCTCAGACTCTTAAAAATAAAATAAGAAGTTCTGAAAATTTTCAAAAAATAACTTATTTTTATTGAGTTACTATAATTATTGCAATAAAATATGGCAATAATTAACATAAAATACTTTTTGCAGTCAATAAATTCTGGAAAAATTTTGGAACAACTCATACATTGAGTAAAGTGGATTTATAAAGTTTCATGCATTTATATTACTGTTTGATGCTTATTTTGTATTTTATTTTGTTGTAGAAAAATAAATTTTAAAATATAGTTAGGTATGTTAAAATCTAGATTTTATATTTTTCGCACCTTATACACATTTTAAAGACTCCATGACAAAATTTACAGATTTTTGTAAAAAGGTTTTCTTATTTTTCCTGATTTAATTTTTATTTAATGGTTTAAATTGATAATAAATAGCTACACATGTCCAAAAATTATAAAACCTTATCAGAATACCATATATAACATGTTAATCATAAATAAAAAGTCTAATGAATTTCTCTTAATATTTCCCTATTATTTATGATTTTATTGATTAGTTAATAATGAAAAACATAAGAAATACTTCTCATAGTCCAAAATATCCAACATATTTACAGTAGGCTCAATATATTGTTAGAAAACTATGGTTAATTTTCCAGAATTTTTGGGAATCATTTATTATTTTTCCCGAATTTTGTTGTGGTTTAATTATTAAAATACTAAATAAATACTAAAACAGTTAAGAAAAATATGAAAATTTTACAGTAATTACTATTTTATGAAATAATAATTTTATGATAATTTCAGAATGTTTCATTACTGTTTAGTATTTAAAACCATTTTCCTAAATATCTAAGAATGTAAAAATGCATTTTTAATGATTATTTCATATAAATAATTGTTTATAATATATAAAATATGTAAATACTTATAATTTGACTAGTTATTATTTTAATAAGAAATTATTAAAATCTTGCCTAAAGTGAAGATATAAATTAATTAAGCAAAGTAATTAATTCAATTTAAAATTCATTTAACATATGAATACATTAATATTCAAAACAAAATTTGGATTATTGTTAATTCATCTAAAATAAGAATATGTGTCTAATTATTTTTATTAATACTATATTCCCGTTTATCGATTCCTAAGCCAAACTATTAATTATATTAGGTTCTACGACATTTTGACTCGAGCCGTCTATCGTACAACACGCGCATTCTTTATTGGACTAATGTGAGTAATCTACCCCATATTTTATAATGTTCAATACTTTTGGGGTGTATCATGTGGTTTTAATATGTTCTAACTTCATTTTATTATTTTTCACCATTGAGACATTGTTGGGACATTTATACGTAAATCATTATTTGTATAATTATTGTTTGTTTACGCTACATGTACTTGTAGTGCATTATCATTTTTAGTCTAATCTCCATGACTATGCCCGTATTCTTGAGATACGTTATGGACAATAATAGCGCTATTGGGTTGACCACCCCGCCTTGGGACGCTAAGGTGATTGATTGCACGTGGTTGAGTGTGTATGATGATTAGATGCTCCATCCTATATATATACACATATATATATATATATATATATATATATATATATATATATATATATATATATATATATATATATATATATATATATATATATATATATATATATATATATATATATATATATATATGGTGAGGACTTATTGTTGTTGTTATCATTTGTTAATCAATTTTTGATTTATAAACTGTTATCTCAATAACAGTTGCTTGCCAACTTCAAAAGAAAACAAATTTCAAATTAGTCAAACTCACAATTTTCTTTAATAAAACTAGATTACTCACCAACTCTCGTAGTTGACCTGTTTTTACCCATGATGCAGATTTGAAGAATGAAGTTGATGAAAAGTAGGGTGTACCTTAGAAACCCACAAGACTATTTAAATTTGATGTAATAAATGTTGTTGTATTTGAATTTGTATTTGTATGTTGTGGATCTTGTTTGCATACTTAGTACTTAATTGAATCTAATCATATTATAACATAGTTGTCATGAGACTTTGAACAATATATCACGCCTTGATCGATTCCGCCAAGGATCGGGGTGTGACAGATTGGTATCAGAGCCCTTGACTATAGGGAATTAGGTTAATTGCCTTGACCTAGTCTATAGCCTCTAGGGTCCTGTCGTATGCTAGTTTATAAAATGCACACACAACTGCATGCAATTCGCACTTAGAAAATCCTTGGAATACCTTTGTGTGCTAATTGCTCCCTTATGTGCTTACGTATTATTCCCGACACTTATATGTGCGCATACACTTGTGAATTTTCTCTTCTTTCTCTTAAAATCACACACATACTCAAATGGTTTCAAAATAAAAATTTATATACATATATATTCCTTAGAGCTCATAGGAAATTAAAAGTCATCCACTCTAGTTGGGTAGGATCGAAGTAATGGACGCGTAGTAACTGGAAGGGGGAGGTGCCGGTAGCCCAAAAGTCCTGACTAGGTAAGCATTCGTATACATCCCAATCAACCGAGGGACCAGTTTGCTTACCTGGGGACCAAAGGCGAGAGTTCCCAAACCTATAGGCCAAAGCGCGTTATTCACATTACTTTTGAGACATCAAAATACCCGACCTTATCAAACGTATCCGAAAGGATACACTCCAAAATGGCCAACTCATTGGACTATTAAGTTCCCTAATGGGCCTAGAAGTGGGAAAAACATGTGAAAACTTAGTATTGTGGGGGCCCACGCAATTGCTACATGCTTCACATTTAGTACCCATGGAAAGCCCAAAAGGTGTCTAACACTCCTAACCAAGGCCCAACAAGTGTTTTACAATCATTTTACCCAACAATGTCTACAAACTTAATTTCCATAATTAATTTACAAATAACTCACAAGTCCATATGCGTGTTTCTCATAGATGGCATTACGACCCCCTCTATAACCATTGTAACTATCACCATATGTCCACCAGCCCGTGTCGCCTTTGTACGACTTGTGGTCGTTATGGCCACTTAGCGGACACATGTCATGCACCAAAAAAATCAGCGACCATTCGCTCTACCCTCAAATCAGCAAACACAAACCCGGTATCCAACTGGAACATGCTTCTACTGTGGTGACCCCACCCATTTCAGAAACGCATGTCCTAGGCTTGTCAATATCATTAACACTCAAGCCCAGGCAAATCCAACAATGCAGGTTCCATCTCCCAAAGGCCGAGCATTTGTCATTACCGCAACCCAAGCACAGACCGATAACAAGGTCGTAAATTGTACGTTTCTCATAAATGACTGCTACGCGTCAGTACTTTTTGATTCAGGTGCCGATAAAAGTTTTGTGTCTTTGGAGTCTGAACCCATACTTCACACACCTCGCACGATTATTGATGAAAACTTTACCGTAGAAGTCGCCAATGGAAAATACATTTCACTCAATGCAGTCATCCAAGATTGCACTTTCGATTTTTGCGGTCATAAATTTTCCATCAATTTAGTTCCTATGGAACTTGGTAGCTTCGACATCATCGTGGGAATGGATTGGCTATCCCAAAACCATGCTGAAATAGTATGTTACGAGAAGTTTATTCGTATTCCTCTTGCCGACGGTCAAAGTCTTCGTATTTATGGCGAGACTCGTTCAAAAAAGCTTAGTCTTATGTCATGTACTCAAGCTCGATCATATCTACGTAAAGAATGCATGGCTTTCTTAGCCCATGTGGTGGAAACAAAGGTCAAAGAAAAGAAGATCGAAGATATTCCGATTATACGAGACTCTCCCGACATCTTTCCCGATGACGTATCTAGAATCCCTCCATTACGTGAGCTAGAGTTCCGCATCGATCTCGTTCCTGAGGCTGCTCCCATAGCCAAGTCTTCATATCGGTTGGCTCCAACCGAGATGCAAGAATTGGCAAGTCAGCTCCAAGAATTAACCGATAAGGGATTTATCCGCCCTAGTACTTCACCCTGGGGAGCCCCGGTTCTCTTCATCAAAAAGAAAGATGGTTCGTTTCGTATGTGTATCGATTATCGGGAGTTAAATAAATTAACCATCAAGAACCGATATCCGTTACCTCGGATCGACGACCTTTTTGATCAGCTTCAAGGAGCTTCATGCTTCTCAAAAATCGACCTCCGCTCGGGTTATCACCAACTTCGAGTACGGGAAGAAGACATCCCCAAAACAGCTTTCTGAACCCGCTATGGTCATTACGAGTTCACCGTTATGCCTTTTGGCCTAACGAATGCCCCTGCCGCATTCATGGACTTGATGAATCGGGTATTTAAACCTTATCTCGACCGTTTTGTTATCGTCTTTATTGATGGCATCCTTATTTACTCCAAGACAAAGGCAGACCATGAAAGACACCTTCGTCTAACTCTCCAAACATTGCAAGGAAATCAACTCTATGCCAAATTTTCGAAATGCGAGTTTTGGTTAAATGAGTTACAATTCCTCGGTCATATTGTAAGTGACAAGGGTATTTTAGTCGATCCCGCAAAAGTTGAAGCAGTTAAGAATTGGAAAGCCCCACGTACCCCTAAGGAAATTCGGTCATTCCTCGGTTTAGCCGGCTATTACCGGCGTTTCATTTCAAATTTCTCAAAGATCGCTTTACCGCTTACTTTTCTCACTTGCAAGGGTACGCCATTTGATTGGGGACCCAAGCAGGAAGACGCTTTCCAAACCCTTAAACAAAGATTATGTGACGCTCCGATTCTTACACTCCCTAAAGGATCCGAAGATTTCGTGGTATATTGCGATGCCTCCAATATCGGTCTAGGTTGTGTTTTGATGCAATGGGGAAAGGTTATAGCTTACGCATCGCGACAACTCAAAATCCATGAAAGGAATTATACGACTCATGATTTGGAGCTCGGTGTCGTGGTTTTTGCTCTTAAAATTTGGAGGCATTACCTTTACGGCACTAAATGCGTAATTTTCACCGACCACAAGAGCTTGCAACATATTCTTAATCAAAAGGAACTCAATATGAGACAAACACGATGGGTCGAACTCCTAAATGATTACGAGTGTGAAATACGATATCATCCGGGCAAGGCAAACGTGGTAGCCGATGCGTTAAGCCGAAAAGAACATGCCAAAGCATTTCATCTAATATGTTCTCCTATCTTGTCCAATCTCAACGACCGAATTCGAGGAGCCCAACACTCGGCAATTACCGAAAATGACATGCCCACGGGAATTGATGGGGAGTTGGAATCTAAATCTGATGGTATTTTCTATTATCAAGATCGCATCTGGATCCCAGATCGCGACAATCTTCGTACATTCCTGATGGAAGAAATCCATAAAACTCGATATTCCATTCATCCGGGCGCTGACAATATGTATCATGGCTTGAGAACAAATTATTGGTGGTCAGGAATGAAAAAGGATATTGCTTTATTCGTAGCCAAATGTCTTACATGTTCCAGGGTCAAAGCAGAACCTCAACGACCCTCTGGACTATTGGTCCAACCGGTAATCCCCGAGTGGAAATGGGAAGCGATCACCATGGATTTCGTAACCAAACTTCCCCGTACCACAAAGGGACATGACAACATTTGGGTAATCGTTGACCGTTTGACTAAATCTGCTCACTTCCTTCCCATCCGTGAACATTTCAAGGTCGAACAACTTGCTCGGATTTACATCGACGAGATAGTTAGTCGGCATGGCATCCCTCTCAGCATCATTTCAGATCGTGATGGGAGATTTCTCTCTCGGTTCTGGCAATCACTTCAAGAAGCCATGGGAACCCGCCTCGATCTCAGTACCACCTATCATCCTCAGACCGATGGTCAATCTGAGAGGACAATTCAAACACTCGAAGATATGTTGAGGGCGTGTGTCTTAGATTTCGGAGGAAACTGGGACTCTCATTTACCGTTGGTGGAATTCTCCTATAATAACAGTTATCATTCTAGCATCGGGATGCCACCATTTGAGGCATTGTATGGCCGTAAATGCCGATCTTCTATTTGCTGGCATGAAATTGGCGAGTCCCACGTGATCCACGCAACAGTGGATTCTCCAATCGTTGGTCCTGAGCTTATCCAGGAAACAACCGACAAAATCACTCAGATTCGCGATAACCTTCTCGCAGCTCGTATCCGACAAAAGAGTTACGCCGACAAGCGACGCAAACCGCTTGAATTTACCGTGGGTGACATGGTCATGTTAAAAGTGTCCCCATAGAAAGGTGTGGTTCGATTTGGACGCAAGGGTAAATTGGCACCACGCTATGTAGGCCCGTTCAAAATCCTGAAAAGGATCGGACCAGTAGCCTACGAGTTGGATCTACCAATAGAGCTTAATAAAATTCACCCAGTATTTCATATAGCCAACCTCAAGAAGTGTTTAGCAGACGAGAACCTTCATGGTCCTCTCGAGGATATCCAAATCGACGAGACAATGCAATTTATCGAGAAACCCTTGGAAATTGCCGACCGAAAGGAAAAGCAACTCAAAAGAAGTCGCATTCCCCTGGTCAAGGTCAGGTGGCAGTCAGTACGTGGACCTGAGTATACATGGGAGCGTGAGGATCAAATGCGTACCAAATACCCGCAACTTTTCTCTTAAGGTACTCTCTTCTTAAATTTCGGGACGAAATTTCCTAAAGTAGGGGAGACTGTGACATCCGCCTAAAATGGATTCGGTTCAACCCAACCCAATTGGAAATTTAATAAACCCTACTCGAGATTTCTTGACGCTAATAGGATCAAAACCCTTACACTACGATATAAATTGACATTAATAGCAATATATCATAGTATAACGTTATAACTATAATAAAATTAAATTATGATACCATATTAAAATCAAATCAAAGTATGATGCTCTAATTAAATTAAAAGAATCAAACTTGAATGCTATAATTAAACTTCAAATCAAAGTAGATTGTTATAATCAAATAATAACCTATTTTTTTTATAAAACTCTATTTTTATAAACACTACATTAAATTTTATAAAACTCTTAAGATGCTTGTGTTAGTGGGGAATTATGAAGACCACCAAAAGTAAAAGGTTATTCCCATTGTCTCCCACTCACACCTTCCATCATCTTTCCTTTTATTTTTCTCCCTACACATTATTCTCATCACCACTCAAACCATATCTATTCTTCCTCTCACTCTCAATCTCGAAATTCCTCCTAGAAATCTTCATTTTTCAGCCAAGAACACTTCAATATACTCAAATCTCCATCCCTCTTGAAGCATTCATCAAGGTATGTTGTTAAAAGTTCCAAATTCATACATGAAACAAATTAAATCCACCAAAATATCTAAAACTCATTTTATGCATAAACCTGATTTTTCTCAGACTCTCATAAATAAAATAAGAAGTTCTGGAAATTTTCAGAAAATAACTTATTTTTATTGAGTTACTATAATTATTGCAATAAAATATGGCAATAATTCACATAAAATACTTTTTGCAGTCAATAAATTCTGGAAAAATTTTGAAACAACTCATACATTGAGTAAAGTGGATTTATAAAGTTTCATGCATTTATATTACTGTTTGATGCTTATTTTGTATTTTATTTTGTTGTAGAAAAATAAATTTCAAAATATAGTTAGGTATGTTAAAATCTAGATTTTATATTTTTCGCACCTTATACACATTTTAAAGACTCCATGACAAAATTTACAGATTTTTGTAAAAAGGTTTTCTTATTTTTCCTGATTTAATGTTTATTTAATGGTTTAAATTGATAATAAATAGCTACACATGTCCAAAAATTATAAAACCTTATTAGAATACCATATATAACATGTTAATCATAAATAAAAAGTCTAATGAATTTCTCTTAATATTTCCCTATTATTTATGATTTTATTGATTAGTTAATAATGAAAAACATAAGAAATACTTCCCATAGTCCAAAATATCCAACATATTTACAGTAGGCTCAATATATTGTTAGAAAACTATGGTTAATTTTCCAGAATTTGTGGGAATCATTTATTATTTTTCCCGAATTTTGTTGTGGTTTAATTATTAAAATACTAAATAAATACTAAAACAGTTAAGAAAAATATGAAAATTTTACAGTAATTACTATTTTATGAAATAATAATTTTATGATAATTTCAGAATGTTTCATTACTGTTTAGTATTTAAAACCATTTTCCTAAATATCTAAGCATGTAAAAATGCATTTTTAATGATTATTTCATATAAATAATTGTTTATAATATATAAAATATGTAAATACTTATAATTTGACTAGTTATTATTTTAATAAGAAATTATTAAAATCTTGCCTAAAGTGAAGATATAAATTAATTAAGCAAAGTAATTAATTCAATTTAAAATTCATTTAACATATGAATACATTAATATTCAAAACAAAATTTGGATTATTGTTAATTCATCTAAAATAAGAATATGTGTCTAATTATTTTTATTAATACTATATTCCCGTTTATCGATTCCTAAGCCAAACTATTAATTATATTAGGTTCTACGACATTTTGACTCGAGCCGTCTATCGTACAACACGCGCATTCCTTATTGGACTAATGTGAGTAATCTACCCCATATTTTATAATGTTCAATACTTTTGGGGTGTATCATGTGGTTTTAATATGTTCTAACTTCATTTTATTATTTTTCACCATTGAGACATTGTTGGGACATTTATACGTAAATCATTATTTGTATAATTATTGTTTGTTTACGCTACATGTACTTGTAGTGCATTATCATTTTTAGTCTAATCTCCATGACTATGCCCGTATTCTTGAGGTACGTTATGGACAATAATAGCGCTATTGGGTTGACCACCCCGCCTTGGGACGCTAAGGTGATTGATTGCACGTGGTTGAGTGTGTATGATGATTAGATGCTCCATCCTATATATATACATATATATGTTTATATAGGGTGAGGACTTATTGTTGTTGTTATCATTTGTTAATCAATTTTTGATTTATAAACTGTTATCTCAATAACAGTTGCTTGCCAACTTCAAAAGAAAACAAATTTCAAATTAGTCAAACTCACAATTTTCTTTAATAAAACTAGATTACTCACCAACTCTCGTAGTTGACCTGTTTTTACCCATGATGCAGATTTGAAGAATGAAGTTGATGAAAAGTAGGGTGTACCTTAGAAACCCATAAGACTATTTAAATTTGATGTAATAAATGTTGTTGTATTTGAATTTGTATTTGTATGTTGTGGATCTTGTTTGCATACTTAGTACTTAATTGAATCTAATCATATTATAACATAGTTGTCATGAGACTTTGAACAATATATCACGCCTTGATCGATTCCGCCAAGGATCGGGGTGTGACATTCACAAAGTCCAAACTTTTGGCATATTTTGAGAATCCGAATATCCTTTCTTGCGAGATGCCCGTGGGATGAATCCCGGGCCCATGTACCTTTGTATTGGCACGCTCTTTGTGAGTCCCTATTAGTGTGTTGGTAAACCACACACGCTCCACTAACGACTCACAAGGTGCAGCTTTACTAAACAGTATCCTTTCGGATTTCATCTTCTATTGAGAGTGCTTCTCTCGGAATCAATTACTTGACTCTGAGTATCGTTTTATTCAACCAGATGTTCTGTAAGTACATTTCTATCTATATCGCTTTCTTTTGATGATTCGGTTACTCCCACTGGCCCATAGACCAGGTGTAAAATCAATCAAATATTCTCATAGATTGTGTCTCGCCCTAAGGTTCTCTTATTTGGCAGCAAAACAGGCTCACCAATGCTTCCAAGTAGTCGGATTGCTTATCCGTACCAACTTTAGTGTTTTACCACTAATTGACATGACAACCAATACTAATGATCAAGAGAAGAGTTTGTCAGGTTTAACAGGAATCTGATTCCTGATCAAGGCCTAGTGATGACTAAAAGTTCTTTCAGTTGGCTAATCCTGAACTCATTTAGGATTATTCTTACTCCCACTGTTTCCTTAGAATATGAGTCCTTTCCAAAAGAACTCTTCTTTCACAGTTACAGCTGGGATAACCAATGAAACGACATTGTTGATCAAGTTCAGGCTAGTCATGAGGTTCGGACGAACGCTACATGACCCTAGACTTTCTATGTATAAGTGGGACGATCCCAGCTTTACATTTTAGACAGTGTCTGCAAAACCTACTTAGTCTAAGATGTGATCGGAATATGGTTTCTATGACTGGTTGAATATTCAAATTCATCGAAAAATGAATTGGAAGTGTATCTTATACATCAAGGATCGAACTATTTCGACCAATGCTCTATCATCTTCCCTAAGACACATTATAACCATTAATGTTCTTGGAAGAGACTAAACTGTGAAACATTTTCTCAGTTTATGTTGTCACTCAGGTTCTGTTGATCTTATACTTCCTTTGAAGTCCTTGAACAGTTCAAGGTTTCAATCAATCGCTTATTCTGATAAGCGAAGCCATATTTGTCAAACTAATTGGCAAATCATTATGAAGTATAACTAATTGTGTTCTGTTCAAAGACTCGAGCAAAACACAGTAACTAGTGTGTCTGCTGCTCATAATCTTAATGTCCTTTACATTTCTATGTAAATTTATGACTTTGTTAATTTTGTTCAAGATATGCAATCATCACCTGACTCTAAGTCAACTGATTCCAAAATCCTATCCACTGGATCTTTGGGTGATTCATTTCTTGCCATAAATGATTTATTTAGAACTTAATTCATCATGTGACTCTAAGTCAAATGATTCCAAAGTCTTGTCCAACTGGACCTTTGGTTGAATTGATCCTTATAAGATTTACTTTAACAATCATAGAGGACACAATTCATGAATCCAAACACTTTGGATGTTCAAGTTATTACCATTCATGCAATTAACACACTCATACAACATTTCAAGGATAATTTAAACAAACATGTATTAAAAGAAAATCACCATTTTTATTAAAACAAAATATCCTCGAACAATGTACTATATGACAGACAATGTAGCACGCATCTAATAAGCTAATAACAAGATCATAATATCTAACTAAACTTCAAAACTGCATGAGCTGGAGATCCAATCCAAATATGCTCCTATGCGTCAAAGTCTCGTACCTTACTGAGTCCCTGCATACAAAGCAAATGTGACTATCACATCATGTATCAAGGAATTATGGATCAGGAGTTTTGAGGTTTTTTAGATATACCTGAGTTTCCAAAAGATTTGGCCATGGGGCGTCTTCCAATCTTTCTGTGACTGTATCCGATCCTATGGATTCCCAGTTTGAGACATCTCAGAACATGTCCAGACGATCTGGATCGTTTCTCGCTGCGTCTCCTCACTGGACTCAATCCAGAAGTAGTCGAATCAGTGGAACTATGCCTCTCCATGAGTGATTCGTATAAAGTCAACATTGAACGCATTTCCATTAGAGTCTTTTTCTAGTTTCACTTTCTATACGTCTGAATGAACAGATCGTATCTACTAGTCAGCGAAGCGAGTAGGATGTTAACACTCCTAAAGAAATAAATCAGAAAAACTAACCTTTAGTTAAATCTGGAAAGCTGAGCAGCACAAGTGTCCTGCCTCAAATGAGATCACACCTAGGGAGCTTGGAAGTAGGTCACGAAATCCAGAGAGGGAATAGAGTAAATGGCACAGAAAATAATGAGTATGGTGCTTCCTATTTATAGCCTCCAACAGATAACCAAATAAGCCTTTAGAGATAAACATTTTTGAATTCAAATAAGATAAACATTTATCTTATCAATTCAAACCTATTTATTCTAACTTATTAATTTCGAAATTATATATATCCCATATATAATTTCGCTGGTCACCTGGCCTACTAAAACTGTCACTTACTCAACTATTGAATAATTACAATTTTAGTCCCTGTACCTTTAATTAATTAAATTAATCACCAAATTAATTCCAGATTAATTTATAATTAATTAATATAATTTCTAGTTAATATATTATCACTTTAATATATTAATAAACTATTTATTTTATTTCTGTTGAATTATTAATCATATAATAAATCAATCTTTCTTCCTCCTGGACTTTCTACCAAACCTCCAGCTATGATGGCAACCCAAATGGACTTTGCTACTATTAGTTAGGTAAATACAAATTATTAGTCATGACTTAGACATCTAATCCAGCACTTATATCTTGACACTATATTCGATTAAGCCCTAATTGTTTTTTTATATTCAATTAAGCGCAACATTTTGTTAAATCTTTACAATTTTTGATAGTAGCTGGTTAGACTGTTTTTATATTTTTACAACTGATGATGTATTTGGTTAAAATATAATGACTTAATTGAATAAAAACTGAAAATTCAATTCTAAATTGTAAAAATAATCAAAATATAAGGACTTTAATGAATATTTTCTTTTTATATATAACTAAAATTGTAAAATTTAACAAAATGTTGAGCTTAATAGAATATATAAAAAAACAATTAGGACTTAATCGAAAATAGGGTCCAAATATAAAGACTTTTCTGAATATATCTCTTAGAGTTGCTGGTTTTCATTACGCAAAGTTCCAAACTATGATTTCCTATCAAATGCAAGCCAAACTATGATCTTCAGATACATTAAAAGCTTTTAAGTACTTAGAAAACTATGATCTCGTTATTTAGGATTTTATTGTAACGTATTACGTAGATTTCAAGAAATGAGCAAATAAAATTTTATTAATATTTGTAACCAAACAAATGAGAACTTTGTATTTGATCCCATAAATTTACACAATGCGGCCTTTTTGCCGCCTATGACCACCTCTTTCAACACTTATCTTTGGATTATAGTTTGTCCATTATTTAATTTCGACCCATTAAATACCCATCTCATACTATCTTCTTTCCCAACTCAAAAAACCTCGAGTTCTACGAAACCATTTACACGTATATCAGTAACCGAAGCTAATTCAGGTAGGTGTTGAGGTTCGTTGTGTTCATAAAGATGATATTTGTATAATACATTGCTTATTTGTTTGAAAATATTTGCGATTGTAGAAGATTAAAATTCGGTCATATGTTGTTTGCAGGTTTGAAGATTTATGAAGCAGCAAGAAAAAACAAAACTCAAACGAGTTTGAATGATTTGCCTGGCTCCCTGGATGCCATTTAAGAACCAGATATCAAGATTTTGATGACTCTTTTTATATGGCATCGGCGGAGTCAGGCAAACAATCTAATATTAGTATCTATTTCACTCTTGAACTAAAACACAGGTAAACGAGGTAGTTTCTGTCTTCTTAAATTACATTTTAATCTATGAATGAATTGGTTTCATGATAAGAAGTGCATGCATTTCATTACAAAACGTGTTTGCCTTCATAAAGGTTTAACATGTATGTATCTTGTGATATGGTTTTACATTTGTCATGTTCATATACGACAATATTGATTGATTTTACGTTTTTTACTTCATGGGGGAAAAGTCACATGCACCTAGAGTTACATTCCTAGGCCGATTGATTTTGTGACATGAATAAAAGATGTCGTGTCTCATCGTACCCCACGTGTGTCTTATGCTGACGATGCTAAGTGACATCACACGTGCATTTTGTACTTTGATATGTATTTTTAACTTTTAAGTGTACTTGGATGAAACTGAAAAGTTTGACTGTGAAGGAAAATGTCATATAGATAACTTTCTATGAATGTCATTCTTTGATCAAAATTGTCGTTATATTCTTGAGTTATTTAATTTATTACTTATAGTATTGTATTCCTTCAACTTTATGTAAACTTGGAGAAAAAAATCTTGCATAAACTAAAAATTTATAACTTACTTCAAATTGATCGAATATGTTGACTGTAGTCTAGCTTTAAGAGCTCTTTGGGCTTGAGTGTAACATTAAACATTCTTCCAAGCGCTAATGGGCTATGCTGTATGAGTCATATAGCTATGACATATAAGGAGTCCAGAGGAAACGATACTTTTTAAAAACATTTCATAAGAAACCATTTAACAAACAATATTTTTTTTATCAGCATTAATTCTATATAAAGTATACAAAGGCCTTAAAAAAATTTAGAAGCTTACTAATTGGTTCCTACCACATGCTATCTAATTTGTCACTCTAAAATTGTACTCTCTCCTAATATCTAAGAAACAGATTTCCCTTTCAATTTAAGTCACTAACATAGATGAAGATTTAGTTTCAAGACTTACAATATGTATTTTTTACCACGTAAGTATTATTGTAAGTCCTATTAAATATGTTTTAGGCTTTTAGCTATAGATTTGATCTTTTTTAACACTTTAACATCTAACTCGTCATAAAATCATTTTACCTTTGCATTTGATTTGTTATAAGCCCAAAAAATATTATTGTAATCTATTGGTTTGCGGTTTTAAAACCACCACAATGTAAAATCTACATCGTAGTTATTGCGGTTGATAAACCGAACCAAACCATACTTAAAAACGCAAACCGCAACAAATACAAAACCAAACGGTACGGTTTTAACAATATAAAAACCAATCAATGTGGTTTTCGATGCGATTTTAGCTTAAAACCATACCACGCTCACTCTAAAACAAAGGTCAAAAACAAAAGGTTGATCCCATGTCAGTCAAGTTAGAAAAGAAAATGGGGGATGTGAGTTTATATAATAGAAATATTCTATCAATTTTATTTTCATCTCTCGCCCTTCCTCATTTGAGACTAAAATTTGTTTGGTTTTGACCCAAGATTTTTTTTGGAAATTCATCTCTCTCCCTTCCTCATTTGAGACTAAAATTTGTTTGGTTTTGACCCATGAATTTTTTTTTCCAGAGGTCATAAAAAATGATGGATTTAAAGCAACAACTAATATATAAAAATATTTTGTTTTGGAGAAGACCAGGTTTTAAAATTCTCTCAAAAAATATCATAAAAATAAGTTTAATAGTATTAGAATGAAGAAAGCAATATTTTTGAACCTTACTTGACTTATCATGCTTATTTGTATTAAAAAGTTGTTATAATATTATTAATCAATATCGTATTACCAGATTTAATGCTTTAGATCTTGGCTCGTTCCATTATATAGTACGGCCAATATGTGTTTAAACTTGATTTTTATTATTTTTTTGTTAATATCAAGAAAAAGAAAGCAAGTTGATGTGTATTTTCATTAATGTGGAAAAAACAAAGAAAAAGACAAATTTTGATCATACGTCGACCAACTTATAAAAGAAAGTGAAAAATATTATTTTATATAAGAGAAATAAATTAAATTGCATATCGTTTCTTTCCTCCGTATAAACCAAACTTTGTTTTTGGTTGAGCCATAGACTTCTAATTTCCAAATTTTCTTAGTGGTGTCGTACATGCAAAATCATACATTTTAAATCAAAGTAAAATATATTCATATCGTCTATTAAAAAATATTTTTTTTAACAAAAAAAGTCATTCTAAAAGGTTAAAACAAATAATTTATTTGTCTTAAAAGGAATACGACAGTAGTTTCAAATTTTACTCCACTCAATTTGAATATTTATATTAGAAAGTTATATTAATAATATTAATCAAATATATGATTACCCGACTTAAACATTATCGAGTTTAATCCAGTCCATTTTATAGTTCGACAAATATATGTTTATACATAGATGTCACTGAATCAATATGGATTAAGATAAATACTTTCTACACATTAATTTCATTTTTTTTTTTTGTCAATATCAAAAAATAAAGAGTTAGATTTGTCCTTTCATCTATTAGAATTTTATAATAATAGTGTTAACCAAGTACAATATTACTCGACTCAATATTAACACAACCTCGAGTGGCTCAACTCAAACTAAGTTTTTTTTATCAGTGTTAAATACGTCTGGATCAATTTTTTTTAACGACTAAGTTATATAAAACTAGCAAAGAGGTAGGAATAAACTTACAAAATAATCGTCCAAATGAGAGTTTTCAATAAATCAACTCATTTGACTTTAAGGATACTATAACCAAAAAGAAACCAATTGTAAGTGACAATAATATAAAATCAACTCCTTTCTCATAGTATTCGTTCCAAAGACGACGGAATTACGGTAATACCATAAAGACAACATAATCATAAGATTCACTTCCACAACTTTCTTTTTAGCCCGAGTAAGCCATAGGGAATCAATAAGTTGAAACATTTCTCACAGACTCACTCAATTACTTTAAGTATGCAAAAAGAAAAAAAATAATAAATATTATTATAAATGCAAAAGTGGATTTACATGTTTGTGACCGTGATTGATAATATATCAATCAATTCAAAAACAATATAAAAAATTTATGACAAAAGAACCTTTGACCTAACGGCATCAAGAGTTGACGAATAGATGTCTATAACCAGAGGTTAAGAATTCAAATCTCAAGCTGGTTAAGAATTCAAGTCATGCTTGAGACGGAAAGTGTAAATTTAAGAATAAACTGATAAATGCATACGTATACAGATTAAAAAAATATACAAAACATTTCTAAATTAATAAAATATAAAATTTCAGATTGTAATAATATTGTTATTTTCAATATCATACATCGTCATTATCTTTATCATATAATATTATTCTCTTGTAAACTCAAAAATACCGACATAAGCCTACCTTTTATATATATATATATATATATATATATATATATATATATATATATATATATATATATATATATATATATATATATATATATATATATATAAAATGAGATTCAAGACATTACACAATAATGCTCAATCTTTAATTATCCTTACAATAAAGAACTACAGTTTTTGATACCTATGGAAGTTTGAGTGCCTTGCATCTGTATTCTATATGGACAAAAGTAGTTATTAAAATAATAATTTTTTAGAAATTGATGTAATTATAGACTATTTATTTACCGACAAGTAGATCAAAACATTTTAAATTTACTGAATTTAATTTAGGTGAGATCAGGAATCAATTAAAAATAGAATTTAGTGACGCAGTCACAAAACATAGTACCATAAAGCTCTTATCTAGCATTCTAGTAAAGTGAACAAAAAATAATGCTCAAATGGTATTGTCTTGCTGAATTCAAGCCACTCATAAATGGCTTATAGATTCCTTTATATATAAAGAGCTAAATTTGGCTAGTATTATTAAATTTCAGAAAAAACTAAAACTGATATAAATTTTCTCTAATTAAACTCCTAAATGTAAGAAATAGCAACATACTTCCCTTTATTTTCATTCCAACATTATACTTGCAGTTTTTTCTTATTAAAGAATTATAATTAGAACAATCTATCCAATTATAGCATTACACATACATTTTTTCTATTTAAAACGTTATACTTTGAAAACTTTACCCCAATTACAGCAGTGAGACTTCTTTTTTAATTAGACAAGGTTGCTATATTTGGGTATACTCAATGTTGCAATAGGATGAAATTAAAGTATGATGTTATAATAAATAAATAAACAAAAGTATGTTGCTATTTCTTGCACTTAACCCTATATAAACTTCCCTTTCCTCACACTTTTTACAGTTTTCTTACTAAAAGTTTCATTCACAATACGATAACTAAACTTGAGGTGTAACTGGTTTTGATGTTACCAAGTCATTTAGGATTTTCTCGTTAATATCATGTCTGAAAAAAGATGAGGTCACAAAAAAAAGACAAGAATAATATAATAAGCAAAGATGTAAAATAATGTAGAGAAGAAAGTTGAATGGTTATTATAAAGACAAAGAGACAAAAAAAACACCTTTTTGAAATTAGAATAAAAACCACAAAACAATACGTTAAAAGATGAGGTAAATAGTAATTGGTTTTATTACATAAGCATCTATTTTTATTGCAATTGTTATAAAACAATTATGCCAATTTGGTTTTTTTGACCATCGATGATAAATTGATTAATATGTATATTAAAACGGTGAAAAAACTGATTATTGGGATTTTAAATTCTACATGTACGAATAAAATGATCAATAGTGTTCACTACGTTAAAGATTTATTTATTTATTTAATATAATAAACTCCTAAAGTTAACAGTAATTCATGAGTTCGGATTACTTTGAAAGAATCCAACATATGCAGATGTGAAAGTAGCACATATTTGACAAAATTTACTAAAAAGAATGTATCATATAAAATAAATCCCCAATTTTACTAGTTATCACACTAATTCACCCATCTTCCCACAAGCGTTACCTTTTGACTTTTCCTTTTTTGATGTCAAACATGTTCCACTTCAACTTTAATATTGAAAAGAATATAGCACAACTAGCAAAGAAGAATGAAGCGGTTCCAAGTAAATGAGAAATCTGACAGCCAATAACAAAATGAGACGTACAGTTAGTTGTTGAATTTGAGTTATATACTTATATATAAGAATGAAAAGGAGTTATGTAGTTGCAGTTAATAGGTTTTCCATTTGTAATCTACGTTGTTTGTATTTCATCATCTTCACCTACATGATCATCATTTTCAGTTAGTTTTCTAACTACGTATTTTTGTCATTTAAAAGTGAATGATAAGATTCTGGCAAATTTCACCTTTTCTTGTCCACTGAAGATCTGTCAAGTAACTAGTCCAAAAGTGATAGCTCCTGGAACGAAATGTAGGAACCTTGTCCATCCTCTTTGCTTCTTGATAGATGATAAATGTTTATATTAAGGTCCTTTTAATTGGTTCTCCATATCTGTTAGTTGATAAAGAATCAAAGCATATAATAACTCAAGTCTCAAACAAACTCTCTTGTGGTACCAAAAGTAAGGGGCTGTTTATTTTTTTCCAAAAGCTCTTTTTGTCCACTTTTGTCTGCAGACGGGGAGACCTTTTACTCGTAGATTGTTTGTTTTTTTGAAGCACGCAGACCTAAAAACGTCTGAGCGTCCTCTTTTTGGAAAAGAGTTGGCCCAGCCTCTTTTTGTGTCTTCTAAAGTCTGCGCGTAATCTTGCTAACCCTTAAAAAAAAAGGGTTAATGTCACCAAAACCAACCAAATCTTACTTTTGGTTTTAAATAGTCCCTAAATTTTTTTTTTAGGCATTTTAAGTCATCGAACTTTCATTTTACCTGTTAAAAAGAGGAATCAATCCATTTTATCCGGTTGTCTGTGAAATGTGGCATCCACATGGCATTTTAGTTGTCTGGAGTGGTCCACGTGGCGCTGACATGGCGTACACGTGGCTTTTTCTATTAAAAATATTTTTTAATTTAAAAATTAATTTTGAAGTTACATTGCCTTCTGAACTTTATCCCGTCAAACCGTATGGAAATTGATCGACCAATTGCTTAACGGATTTAGCCGACAACGGATGGAAATTCAACTCCAATCTTAAACGAATTCTTCAGCCAAAACCCATTTGTCGTCTTCCACCATTCTCTCATATTTTCTCCTCAATTCATCTTTTCCCAATCCAATGTACAAACACAGCTCTGCATACAACCTCCTGGACGTTTTCATGGCTTTTTGTGCTTGTAACAAAATCATCAGCAACGCCAAATCATTAACGTTTTTTGAGTTCAAAGTGGAGCATGAGATTCAAAGTTTTTGTGGGATTTTTCCATGTGGAAAGACGGGTGAGTTTAATGTCAGGTTTTTGATAATGGAGACGGGAAGGAAAAGCTACCAGAATCACAAAAAATGGGTCCTAGAAGAATATCCGACCAGCCTACAACAAATGAAAAGATTATTTAAGGTCAATTTCACAGCCAGAAAGCAGTTTACGTAATTCAATTTCAATCATCCTTTTCATCAAACAGGTGGTGTGCATAGATAGATAACTATCATAAACTCGTTTCCATTTAATCCAAAATTCCAACAGAATCATTTTGAAAAGCAATTCGATCAAATGGATGACAGAATTTAAGAACGAACGATTGAAACTAGTGAATTATCGATTGGTTTTACGTTCAAGTCGATGCTTGCAAGAGCATGAGTCAGGAAGGTTGGGAGGTTTTGAAACCACGTTAAAATTCTTCAACAACGTATCAAATCTCCAGGTTTTGCTCCACCATTACCCTTGTTTGTCTCTCTCTCCAAAATCCTTCCCCTTTCTCTTCCTCTCTGTATATATATTATTTGTGAATCGTAGGGGGCGTGGCGGCGGTTGTGGAGGAAGCGGTGGCAGAGATTGGTGGTGTTTATTGTAGCAGATTAAACAAGAACAAGACGATGGGAGGTGAGATAGCAGATTATATGTGATTCATGACTATCTCTTTTGATTTATCAAGAGACCAGACGATTTGGTCCTTGATCTACAAAGATGAGAGATACATATTAAATTCAAAAATAAATTTTAAATTAAAAAATAATTTTTATGGAAAAAGCCACGTGGACGCCATGTCAGCGCCATGTGGATCATTTCAGTCAACAAAATGACACGTGGAGGCCACATCAGCTAGACAACCGGATCAAATTGTTTGCTTCCCTTTTTTAACAGGTCACATAAAAGTTCGATTACTTAAAATGCCTAAAAAAACTTTAAGGACTATTTAAAATAAAAAACAAGTGTTGATTGGGTTTTGGTGACATTAACCTTAAAAAAAAATACGGACTCTCTTCTTCTTTCTCCGCCTCCCTCGTTAGTCGTTCCTTTCTTTTTCATCGGTTTGCCATATGATTTCTTGCAACAGCTCTCGTGGCATTCTCTTCTCCTTGTCGTCGTTGGTCGTCCCACAGCACCATTGACTCGCCTGAATTTGTCCTGCAGCGCATCTGTTCATACCGCCAACCAAATATCTGAAACTCGTCCAAATCGTCGTCTGCCTTCCAAATTGCCGACAAAACCTTTGCAATTTGTCTCCTTGTCGCCGCAGGTAAAGCTCTTTAACCCTAAAATCGATTGAACGTGATTTTCGAAAATCAATCGAACATGATTTCCTTTGTTGATGGATTTGTTGTTTGAATGTGGTTTTCTAATTTTCTGATTGAACGTGATATTACCTTGGTTTAAAAAAGCGTGATGCGCTCCGATGCGATTAGGGTCCCGAAGACCGATGCTCTATGCGAATGCGCGGGCATCATGAACGCGATGCGCACAAGTAATCACTAGCAAATTAGGATGTATTTTTTTTAATATCAACTAAAATAATATCTAATAAAACACTATTAATAGAAAATATGCATATAATACGATATATATAGTTAGCATTAATCTCCCAAAAGACCAAAATAAGTTGAAAGTTTGATAATGAAACAAAAAATCCCCAAATCCTCAATATGATTGGCATTAAACTTCACTCAACATCGTCGTCATCAACCTCGAGCACAGTGGTATCTTCTTCACCACTAGACAAGCCTATGTCTTCTTCCATCTCGTCTTCTTCATCATCAATCAACGCAAAAAGATAAGGGTAGCAGTAAAACCGGTACACTCTTCTCCATCTTTTTGTGTATGAACCGACACTGACAGTGAAGGGAAGCAGAATTTTGTTGATGTTTTCATGAAAATCAATAGTTGTATATATTTGCTGAAAATCAGATTCATTTAAGTTGTATTCTTTTTTTCAGCTTCAGGAGCGGTTACTGCTTGCGGTTACTGCTTGCTATCCATGAACCTTGTGAAGGTTTTAGGTTTGCTAGTCATATTCTGCAATCTGCATGATGTGGTACTGCCACCGATTTGTTTCCTGTGGACTAGAATAAAATTATGGAAACTTGAAAATACAAAAGATCCATTGACTTCATTGTAAATCGTAGCTATATTTGATTGGTTGGTTTGTAGTTATTGGCCAATTTGGTTTTGTGATTCAAGTTACCTATTAAATCGTATGATGTTTAGATGAAAATGTTGAATTTGATCTAATGTTGAGATTCATGTAACAAACTTGAACTTTTATTTTTTATATCAACGGATGACTTTTAAATTTTGTAAAATTAGATATTGAAAAAGTATTTTAAATTAAAAAGATCAGTTTATCTAAATTTTAGTTTATTTTAACAATTTGCAGACCTTAAAAAACAAACCGTCTTTTTTTTTTGTGGACTGCGTGGACTGCAGACATTTGGTCCACCTCTTCTTCTGGAGATGCGGTCCGCAAACTGCAGACATTTTACCTTTTCAAAAACAAACAGCACCTAAGAGTCAAATAAATAACTTGGTGAAATTATGAATGCATAGAAGAGAGGAACCTGAACCTTGAACCTTTAGGAAAAACAAGGGCGGAGGAGTATAAGTATACATCTTGACATACCATAACAATATCTTGAGGATTCACCTGTCATTAATATAACAAGTATCAGCATAATATTTCAAGAATTTGAGTAAATGTATGGTGGAGTTGGTTACTTGAAGAAACAAAGGAAGAAACACATCTGGTTAGGGTTTTAGTCGATCAGAGGGGAAAAGGAAAAATTAACAGGAAATCGGTTTAAAATGTCAATAGAATTATTCATTGAAGAAACACACCTTGTTAGGGTTTTACTCGATCGAATGGGAAAAAGAAGATGATCATCAGCGGCTTCTGTTCCGACTGCATTCCTAATAGTCGTGATCATGTATTAGTCCGTTGGGGGTGGTGGATGCTGGTGACAGTAGCGGATTTGAAGATAGTGACGGCGATGGTGCGTTGGTGGTGCTCTGGTGGTGTATCTGTCGTGGTGATGCGGTGTCAATGGTGTATGAGAGGTAAAATGGGAGAAGAAAATAAAAAAAAAGCGAAATCGGACTTTTATTTCTGTGATCAACTCCAAGGGTGGATCGAGCAAACGAAAGTTGGAGGGGATTCGACCAGAAAGAGGCTGCGGCCCGTCGGCAGCCTTGGCCTACGCAAGCGGCTTCGCGATAAATGGGGACATGGGTGCGGCGGGTTGTGTTGAGGCTTAAGGGTTTATGAACCCGTGTGACCTTTCAAAGTTATAAAAAAATTAATTATAATTTTATCCTACTTATATAAATACTCCTCTCTACCATTTTAAAAATCATACATTTCTTTCTCAACTCTATAAATATAAAACTATCTAAAAAGTTTTATAAAAAATGGCTAGCGTCCGAAATAGAAATATTCCCTGGGGATGGACGCAAAGAAAAGAGATAGCTTTGGCAATCGCCAACATCAACATCAATGAAGAGATTGATGTAGAATCCAACCGCCAATTCTAGGAACGTATGGAGTAAATGTTTCACAAATTTGGGCACATTACATTATCAAGGTAAGCATCACATTAACTGCAAATGGAAGGATATGTGCAAAAAAATGACACACTTTACCCAAATTTACTTACACTTATCGGTTAACCGACCAAACGGGACAACCGACGATGAAATCGTTAAACAAACCCTACAACAATATCGAGTGACACACAACAAATATTTTACGCACATCGAATGGTAGAATGTTTTGAAAGATACACCTAGGTGGTCTGCTCCCCCCGCCCTTTAGGTTTTAATTATTGTATTTAGGTTTTAGTTTCCTGTATTTAGGTTTTAATTTCCTGTATTTAGCATTTAATTTCTCGTATTTAGTTTTTTTTTTTGTTAATTTTTGTAATGGTGTGCGTTTTTAATGTAATGTTATTTGTGTTATTTATTTTATTTTTACTTTTTAATATTATTTTAAATATTAAATTAAATGTTATTTTAATTTTTTTCATTTAATTAACCAATTTAAATAGAGAAAAAATGATGTGGCGTTGAGGTTGGGAAATATCTGCTTCCATGGTTGAAAGATGGTGAAAAATGAAACTGAAAGGATAAAAAAAAAACTGATGTTACATGTGGGTTAGGAAGGATCAAGGAGATCTACTCCCACCCTTATAGGGCTACAATGACTCATCCCTAAATTAAAAGTCATACAAACTATTCCAATATGTTGAGATTTAAGAGCTCATTAGACTTGAGCGTAATATTCTATTAAGTTTGAATGGTTTTGGTTGTATGAGTTTTCATCTTTAAATGACATATATAAAATATTGTAAATAACGGAAGTAGAGGTGCATAAAACCGGTCAGATCGGTCTCCGGTTTCTTTTTAAGATCGGTCTCCCAATGGTAATGTCTTTTTCCGGACCGGTCTCAGACGATCTTATTTCGATATGATATCTTTTGATCTGGGCTCGTTTTAGACCGGTTCCGATTTCGTGTTTTCTTCCTGTCCGAGACCAATCCATATGTGCTGATGTGCGCCTCTCTGTCGAAGTATTCATAAGTGGCAACAAGTATTCGCAATTATATCTAACAATTAATAGCCGGGATTTTGAAATATTCAAGCTATTTGAGAGTAATTTGGAAGCCATTAAATGGTATGTGAATGTTGATCTTTGGAGTTAATGTTGAAATTATATTTTTATTTCAAATCTACAGTGACTATATTTGCATCACTTGTTGAGAATGGAGTCATTAACTTTTATAATAGTAAAAATTGAATCAATATGTTTTGAAATAAATATTTATCTTATGTTATGTCGATTTGAAAATTTTATTTTATTAATATAATGGAGAAACAAAGTGGTAGATGTCTATTTTCAATCACATGGGACAAACAAACGTCAAAATAATGACACATCACTCAATTTAAAAGAATAACAGAATTTCTATAGGAAAAATCCTCCATCGATATTATTTTCGGCCCTTATTGGACTAAAATTTATTTGGGTTTGAGCAATGATTTTTTTTTTTTTTAATTTCCAAATAGGAAGTCGAGTTTTTGAAATAATATTCGATTTAAATCTAACTACAATACATAAAAATATTTTGTTGTGAATAAGACCAAATGAGATATCATATAAGTAGTTTGACAGTGGTAGAACCGTAGAACAACTCAAACAATATTCTTCAAGCTTACTTGACTTGTCTGAATTATTTTAATTATAATGTTATTATATTGTTATTTTTGTTATGATATTACCCGATGTGATATTTTCGAGGTTGATTTAATTCCATTGTATGATACTATTAATATGTGTCTAGACTTGATAATTTTCTGTTAATATAAAGAAAAGGTAAATAATCACCATTATCATCGTCACCCCGCTACTACCGTTCTGACCACCACAAACATATATGTCTATTCATAAGTGATTATATGAATAATCATATATATATATATATATCAATAAACCATATATGAATAAGCATATACCTCAATCATATATGAATAATAATATCCCTTATCGTCGTCTGTGTAGCGTCGCGGAAGAGTTCGCGCATCTGGTGGTCCAGATTTATTCTCGTGATCGCAACCTTTTTTCATTATCAATGGACCCTTCCCTCCCCCCCCCCCCCTAACACACACACACACACACACACACACACACACACACACACACACACACACACATATATATATATATATATATATATATATATATATATATATATATATATATATATATATATATATATATATATATATATATATATATATATATATATATATATATATATATATATATAAAATACCCTATCTAAGTACTCCCCGCCTAGGCGGAGTACTCACTACTCGCTAGTTAACCAACCTACTTCCGCCTAGCGACATTTGCAACACTATATACAATGCATTTTTATTAATATACAAAAGAACTAATAATAGGTAAATGATTTTTCATCAAAAGTCAAAATTGGGCTACCCTATCAAGACTGAACTTCAGTCTCTAATAAATTTCCTTGCAAATAGTATTCATGAATAATTTCTATGACTGAATAATTAGTCTCTGATACTAATTTTTAGTCCATTATAAGTGTCCATTCAAATGTAAATTAATACATATCTATTAGATACTGAAATTTAGTCTTTTGAAACTTTCCCCTCCAAATGCCACATTGGTGTAATGCTATCAAAGACTGAAATTCAGTCCCTAATAAGTTTCTTAAAAGATCAAAATTGTTATAATTGTATCAAGGACTAAAATCGAGCCCCTAATAAGTTTCCCTCCAATGTCAAAATTGATGCTAGTCTATTTGAGTCTGAAATTCAGTCCCTAATGTGTCTCCCTGAAAAACTAAATTGGTACAAACGTGTTAGGGACTAAAGTTCAGTCCCAATTAGGTTTAGTCGGTCTCTAATTATTCACATATTAAAATTAGTCTTAGATAGTATCAGAGACTGATTCACCAGTCCTAAATGCATGGTATCAAGGACTGATTAATTAGTATCTGATATTTTAGTCACAGATGCCCATTTTTCTTGTAGTGCTACCTTCATTAATATGAAACAAACAAAAAATAAAACAAATTTTGATGACACATTGACCAACTTATAAAAAAATTGAAACATTATCAAGAGAAATCTTCCATAGATTTTATTTGCAGATCTATCTTTTCCTCCACTGTGACGAGATTTTGTTTTTGGGTTGGAACCATAAATTTTCTACTTTTAAATTTGGTTAACAATTGGCTACATGTAAAACCACAGGTTATTAAATCGAACTAGAGTATCACAATATTTTGTTATTGAAAAATAAATCCTAAACAAAATTTCTTTTTAGTACAATTGTATTAAAGGGAATCAAACATTAGTCGACTCAACTTAGATTACTTATATGAGAAAGTTATAGCAATAATATTAATCAAATATATGATTACTTGACTCAACACTATGATGGTTGAATCCAATCCATTTTATGATACGGTAAATTGGGCTTTAAACAAATTAAACAGTTAACCGTCAACTGTTTTACGGGAAATTTATTTAATTAATAAAAAATAAATATAAATAAGATTTTTCGTTTGATTAGTTAAACGAACATAAACAATAATGTCATTCATTCATTTAAGTTCTGAACATTCAGTTATGTTCGGTTATTATATTACATTGTATGTATATAATATTATAAACCCGATGACAATTAAAAGGCGGCCATAACATAAAGCTATTACTTTCACTTGGAGCTTCTATGATTAATTTAAACTAGTATTGAGCCCGTGCTACGCACGGGCCGGGGAAAGAATCAGTCCAGATTTCATGCAACCCATTTAAACCCTAGGCTTTATTTGATGCCTAAAAAGGGTTCAAGCTAACATTTCTGCAAAGAAATGGTAAAGGGCAAATATGTAATTTTAGGTTTTGAAAACCCCTAAATCGAAATTTTTTTGTAATACCCAAATTGACATATCGTCGTCCACTTTGACATAGAATTTTGCATACCATTTGGCAAATCTAAAAAATAATGAAAGTAGAATGCTATAATACAAAAAAAAAGTAGAATGCTATAATGCACAAAGAAATGGAAATACCCCTGTACGATGCGGATGCAACGGGAATCCTGGAAATGACTATTTTAGATGTGTGAACCCTTTGGATAGGAGTTCGTAGATGGTCTTGCTCCCTTTATTGCATCACATGAAATACACATCCTCTTTCAGTCTCTCCTACACGAAATTAAGCATTCAATCAATATTTGTCATAAACCAAAACACAAAATATATAAGGCTTCCTTTAATTATCAAAAGAATCCAATTTTTTGTCTAACATTTTTGTAGGTCAGTTTCTTTTTCGGACCAAATAAACCCTCTTAAATGAACATTTTACCTAAAAAAGAAATTTGACAAATCCATCAACATGAGAGGAGTTGGGACTTGGGAGAAAATAAAAATAATGAAAAATAGGTAAAGAGTTAGTGTCTTAATATACTAAGCCAAGTGTTTAGTCTTAACTCATTAAGTCATTTCGTCTAGATTGAGTAAAAAAACAGTCATGTTAACTTGTGCACATAAAATGCTTAAACCATTAAGTCATAAGAAAACAGGCCGTAAATTAATCAAAAGCAAAGGCATTTGAATAGATGTAATACGGGTAATCGAAATATTCCGATAATTAGTGGCTTAGAGTTCTGAATCATTGTTCGTGAAGGCAGCATTCTCAATTGATGATTTTTTTTGTATTTATATATTAATATATAGTCTTACCCGTATCTTAGACATATTATACTTGACTGTTCTAATTAGAATGATAACCATAAGAGAACCAAGAGATGTTTGATGAAGAAGGCGTAATTCATAATTGTCCCAAGTGACAAGATTAGAACTAAAGTAAATAGAAATTTTAATATTATAAATTACCAGCTTGTGGATGCTAGCATTAAAAGAAGCATCTTGACTGAGTATAAGAAGAATAATCAGCACCATGTAGATTTGATTTGATGTTCTTCTTGAAGCATCATATAGCGTCTCCAATAAAGGCATCAACTGGATATTTAATTGTAAAAATAATCTTAGACAATAAGACATGCTAAACGTAGTTTAATTGTTTTACAAAAATGTTTTACAAAAAGAAAAAAAAATAAAAGAAAACGATTTTTATTGGTTCATACCAATGTATCTGTATCAGTCCGCACCAAGACATTTCCAAAAAGTCTGAATTCCCATGTACTAATGCATACAGTAGCAAAACATTAAGCGGGTACTGTATAACTTTTCCAATTAAGCGGCTACTGTATGTACTAATGCATACAGTAGCAAAACATTAAGTTGACCCGTGCTTCGCACGGGTTCAATTTGGATCTTGGGTTTGTCTTTATACCGAGTTTACATATATGGGTTTTTGTCTTTGACTTTTTAGAACTTTTAATTTTCGATACCTGTATGCCTCTCCCATTCAGTAAGTGCAAGTTTTTCTCACTTGCACACAATCCTTCAACAAAATAACACAAAAAAAATGTAAGTGACTATAAAAATGACATTTAAACATAATTTACCTGAATCTTTAAACAAAGTTACCAAGATAAAGATTGTGCATTTACATATATATAGTTGCCATAGATTTGGTTGATACATAAAGGGAAATAATTTAAAGTTTATGAATCATGTTTTTTGTTGACTTGTCAAACATAGTAAAAAGTCAAAGTGTTTACAAATCTAAACTTGGAAAGTATACACCTTCCACCCTTGCACAAACAACAGTGACTTTATCAGGTAGCACCATTTCCTCTTGCTTTTTATTACATCTGAAAGACAAAGTACATTGCTATTTAGGAACAAAAACAAAGTGTTTTTGCACGTCAATGAGAATGTATATCAAATACTTTCATTAAGCTGTGTTTAGGCTGACAAATTTCTGAATCTGATAACTCTTAAGATGCTGAACAAATAAATGGAAGTACGTTGCTGTTTCTTGAATTCAACCCTGTGATAACAAAGAAATGGAAGCATGCAAACTATAACAAACTTAGGTGCATAACACCCAATCAAAAAAATATTAAAATTAAAGTTAAATTACTAATTACCAACCATTTTGTTGTTAACATTCCCTTCTATTTCAGCCCCATCTTTTGGTGGGGAATAAAATCCAAAGCTTGATGGTTGCTTTTGCCTACTGGCAATGATGATCTGTCGCTTCCACACCTCTCTAGTTGAGATCTTTTTGTCATCCAATATCAACTCCAATGCTTATACATATAAGAAAACACTAAATACAGTCTCAAAAAAGTAAATCATATCACATATTTTTTAATTCTCACCTTTTCTGGATCTGTGAAGAAGCTATACACTTGTGGTCTGTACCAGTTAGCAGAACATACTGGATTTCCTTCTAACCACAAAGCTTTTAGTGATGGAAGACCAGATAGAAGTTCTAGTTCTGAAAAGCTAGAAATAATATTGTAAGAAAGATCAAGCCCTTCAAGTGATTTTAGATTCTCCACTCCTCGCATAGTACTAAGAGCATTGTTCCTCAATACTACTTTCACAATCTGACATGTGACCTGCAATAGAAGAAAATTTTCCCCAAATCATTGATTTGACATGTATTTGGCGTTTGATTCATACAGATATACGATTGTTAGAAGCAGAATTTCAATTAATCTTACCTTGCTAAATGATGAAATTGTTCTTAGTTGATTGAAACCGAGGTCTAGGTGTTTCAGCTTGTTACATCTCAAAAGAGTATCCACTTTAGTAAACTTGTTCCGACTCAGATCAAGTGTTTCAACAAAGCAACAAAGCACAAGAGACGAATGACAGTCTCTTCCATTGAGGAGAATGCTCTATCTCAGCGATTCTACTGGCAAAAACATGTCGAAGAGCACCCTAATTACAAAGTAAAATTGGAAACAGAGGGTATCAAATATGAACAGAGAATTTCAAAGGCTCACCGGAAAATAGAATTTGTCTGGATCATAGAAGGCCAGCGATGGTTGAATCTTAATTCCCTTCACCGGCAAGGGTGGATGTGCCGATCGTGGCGCTTTTACTCGAGGGGGAATCTCAAATCTCTCCCGCTTCTTTGTTGGATGTCAAGGTTGACCCCCAGGATTATACAAAAAAAAAAAGCAAAACAAATTCTGAAGAAAACCCAGTTACCTGAAGAACAACCGAGAACATACAAAAGTTCTGAAGAAAACCCAGTTACCTGAAGAACAACCGAGAACATACAAAAGAAATAAACTGTTATTTGGCGGAAAGAAAGCAGAAATAAAGAAATACAAGAGCAAACCGGAGAATAATTAACGTGATCGGAAAACATCAAAGAAAAAACAAACACCTGGAGAAGACGTGGACAAAACAGATGGACCAAAACAAATACCCCACAGTCCTCTTTACCGTTTGCTTCACCGGAGAGTAAGAAAAAATAAACACTAATAGATGCCGTCGCCAAGAACCGAATGAAAAAGGGGTGAGATAGGAGAAAGCAAGAGAGGGCGAGTATGTATCATTGGGAGAAGAAAAACTTCTGGTCGCTGCAGCAAAGAAGGAAGACGATCAGGAGAGGTGTCGTCAATAGAGGGAGCGGTGTAAGTAGAGATGGCGGAATGTTATTGGTAAAAAAGAAGTACCCCGCTAAAATCGTCCAAACCCCCCTTACCCCCCATCAAACCTTCTAGAACCCCTTGCAATTAATATGTATAATAATTTTACAACTTTTAGATTTTATAAAATATCATTGCTAAGTAAAAGCAACATATCATAAAAGTTGGCTAATCTTCATTTACTTTGGCAATTTATTCGTTTGTTTATGTTCATTTAGCATCTTAACGAATATAAATGAATGACCACAAACAATATAATTTGTTAAACAAACAAACATGAGCAATAATTTTTGTGTGCTTATCTGTTCGTGTTAATTCATTTGTCAGATTAACTTAAATGAACAAACAAGATGTCATTGTTCATGCTCATTCGATTTATTTACAACTCTAAGGGTAGAAGGAGTCAATCTCTCACAACCGTTCCAACCAATCATGTCACATCGATTTTTCTCTCTCCTCCCACTTCCATCTTTTCCACACAATATATGAATCTCATCTTTCTCAACCCTCCAAATTTACAATGTTATATCAACTTTTCAATATTAAAATTAAATAAATAAAACCAAAAATAGAAAATAACAATTAAAATAAACTATTAATGAATTTAAAATTTCATAAGTAAAATTAAAATAAAAAAATAACATTTAACTTGTAAAAGCACACAATTAAAAAAAAGAATTTTTAATATTAAAAATGATAAATAAAATCCTAAAAAGATAAATAAATTCCTAAAGGAATAAATAAAATCCTAAAAAGATAATATACATTTCTCAACCATGAAGATTTGCCAGTTCCCGCTTGCGAGCAAGAATCGCATTCAACTGACCTCCAGTCAAGTGGTCATGTGGCTGAAGAGAGAATACAAATTTGATTCAAGACGTCTTGCTCTGATCGTCTGTAACTCCTCCTCTAGGATTAGTTCTTTCTTCTATGACTCCTCTTACATCATTGATTTCTTCCAGCTCGTTAGTTCAACTTGCCTTTGACATCCTTGTCGGTAATGGTCTAAATTTTCATCTTGTGGTGAGGATGTGCCTACCGTTTTATTCTCTTTTCGTTCTCATGGTTGTGGTCATGATAGTGGTGAGTCTTTAGGTATCCCTTAAGCACTGATATCATGAGTTAGATAGTATTCATAGATGTAGTTGAACATGTTGACTTTTCCCTGCATATCCTTCCACATTGAGTTCACCTGATGCTTGGCCCGATCAAACCAATGAAGTTGCGTGTTGAAATTATAGAACACGTGCTCCCAAAAGGACTCATGGCGTTGATGGTTTGCGCTTCGTCATCAGAAACACTTATGTACGTCTTCGCCAACGCCGCTTCTTCTTTTTCGCTCCATGGTCACTGTTTTAGCCTTTGGGTAAAACTTCTTCGTTGGGATGTGGATTGTGGTTGTGGTTCGATTTGTGGTACTGCTTCGACTTCGTCGCTTGATTCATCATTTAGATTTTGAGAAGGGGTTCGATTTTATAGCCTGACCGTCGTGGCTTCAGGTTCACGGAAATGCGATGTATCAGGGACATAGTATTGAGATGAATTTTGTTGGAAGAGACTATAATCGAATGGGTAGTCTTGTGAAAGGGAAAATTGGTTGTAGGGTTGTTACATCAACATTTGTTGGTATTGTGTATAATAAGACGTTAGGGTTTGGGGAATATTTGAACCCCCTTCACCCTAACATTTTCTTCTTTAAGAAGAACATTGTTTCTAGTTTCTCACGGTTTGAACCCATTTGATTTTGAAAATGAAGTGGTTTGGACAGAATATAATGAAAAGATATGAAAGAGTTTGGAGAGAATATAAAATAAATAATGAAGAATGATGGTGTAATTCTTGAAGTGGTAGATGAGATGCTTATAGGATAGTGTGATAAAATATTTTGGTAAATAATTATTTATTTATTTATAGAAAATACACCCTTCCTTCCCAAATAAGACAGACAGTCAACCCGCCACCCACCTATCTATTGTGAAACCACATGGCAAGGGATGGTGACACCGACAGTGCTGACGTATTGGTCGTCATTTGCCGCCAACCCGTAACCCACTCCAGGTACCCTAACGACAAATACATGTTTATACATAAAAATCAATAAATCAAATATGATTTAAGATAAATATTTATTTATCATATTAATTTATCCGCATAACACAAACAATGTACAAAAATACAAAAGAAAATGACGTGATAACTTTATATGGGAGAAGTATTATATAAATTGCATATGTATTCGCTTTGTCTTTTTTTGAGGCTAAACTTTGTTCGAGTTTGAGTCATGCTAATTTTCGAAATGGATTATCATGAGTTTTTAATCTAACTACTACGATATAATTTTAAAAAGAAACTGTTTTAGGGAAAATATTCAAAATATAAAAAATACCCTCTAAATATAACGTACAAATAGTTTAACTTTATCAAAATAATCAATTAGTATTTTCGAACATTCGTCGACCGAGCTTGATCATTTGGACTAGAATTTTATAATAATCACACTAATCAATCATAATATCATTTGACTAAATACTTTCGATATCAACTCGATTTCACAACATAACATGACCTAGACCGGCTCAATTTTAGTCGGTCTTTGCAAATAGAGTCGACCTTAGTTACCTTAAGTGTGCCAAAAAAGTAGCTATGTTTTTTATTGTCCAAGAGGATTTATACGTTTGAGTCGGTGATTGGTAACATTTTAATATATCAAAAGGCAATATAAAAATTTTCTTAGCTAATGAACTATAAAATTTCATATGGTAATAACATTGTTATTTCTAATAATATACATTACTATATGATATTATTTCCATACAACATACGAACATACTACTAATTTATTTTAATATATAACGAGATTGAAGGCATTATAAATACACTCAATCTTTATTATATTTACGATTATAAAATACAACTTTTTGATATGTATGGAAATTTGAGTGCCTTGAAAGTTGAATCTATATTCTATATAGACAAAAGTAGTTAGTCATCAATAGAATAATATTGTGGAAATTGATGTAATAATAGACTATTTATTTACCGACAAGCAGATCAAAACATTTTAAAAATACAGAATTTGATTTAGGTGAGATCAAGAGATATTTAAGAATAGAAATTAGTGACGCAGTCACAAAACATAGTATCATAATAATTTAATTTAAAACCCACTTGAGCAAATAAAACAACATATAAGTTTTTTTAAATAGAAGACCTACTTTTAGCTGTTATCTAGTATTCTGTCGAAGGGGTCATCTATGTCTTTGAGAAAATAATTTTTTACTCAATTTACATAAAAAGAAAAGATTTATATAGACCACATAAAAATTAATATAAAAGACAAGTTGTATAAAAGCCATTAAATTTTTGGTTATTTTTTGAACTTACCGCTAATGGTAGGGCCACCATATTGGTCAGACTCCATTAGGGCAAACCGCAAGGCTTAAGCCAAATGATCGAAGTCAGAATGGGGACTTGATGTCAAAACCCCCTGAAAGAAACATAACGAGCAAACTTGTCAGGCCGAAGGGAGTGGGGAGGTTTTTTGCCGGCGGTATCTTATGTGGCAATGGTTTGTTGGAGGCAACACCGCCTCCTGACCCAAACATTTTGGGAGGCAAAAGTTGAGCGGCATATACTTGCCGCTATCTCTCTCCTCTCTCTTTCTCTTCCTCTCTCTCACACTCTCTCCATATATATATATATATATATATATATATATATATATATATATATATATATATATATATATATATATATATATATATGATGCGAGCTCGGCTCCGAGGATCGGGTCTCGGTGTTAGATCTGGATCGTGGATCTGGTGTGGTGCCGTCAGTTGGTTCCCGACTCGGTTCCTAGCTGCCATCAGAGAACAAAACCGTTAGAACCGCCCCAGGGCGTGAGCCCCGGGAGACGGCTCCGACGATCAAGTTAGTGTGGTGAACGATGGGAGATGATCTCTCCTGGTCAGGGAGAATCAAAATGGTGTGTAGAGGAGAGAAGTGGAGGCTGATCACTTAGGGAATTAGGGTTCCCACATGTTCTATTTATAGGGAGCAATTAGGTCAGGCCTTGGGCCAGCCCAACTCAGGCCCAGCTAGCCGGTAGCACTGCTGGGCCAGCTGACAGGCAAAGCAGCCCAGCGCTGGAAGGCAGTCCACGCCGGAAAGACCACGCTGGAAAGTCCACGCCGGAAAGACCACGCTGGAAAGTCCAGGCTGGAAAGTAGTCGGTCGGCCGGCGGACCTATGCTATCAAGTCCCCTCAGTCCGATGTGATTGGTTTGCGACCGATCGCATTGGACTGGATACAATTCTATTGATCATACGCTGTCAAGTCCCCTAGTCCAATGTGGTTGGTTTACGTCCGATCGCATTGGGCTGGATACAGTAAATGTGCATCAATATTCAAAATGAACAACCAAACCTCGCCTACGGGAGCTGTAGTATGTTGTGGTAGATTTCAAGGTAGACTTGGATCTACACAACGTGAGGCTAGCTTGATAATGTTTTCTTGCATCGTCGGATTATGATTCGGTCGATATGACGCAGCATAGTTATTGTCACAGCTGTGTACTATGACGGTCATGCAACATGGAAGTGGCGTGATAATGCTGTAAGGCAACTATATGATGTAGCAGCGAAGCTACTGTAATCATTATGTGGAGGGATTGTTGTAACGTTCTCGTTATGTCTTGGTGAAGTACCGCCAATAATCATCTACATAACCTTCTTTTCCTGAGTTTTGCGAATAGTCTCAATAATGTTTTGTATAAGCGATACCAAGCCTGTTTCCCCCCAGTCTGATGCGGGTAACTGATAGGTATCCGTGTCAGACTAAAGCGAATAGAGGAAAGCTGTAATAGTGTTCGCCTCATTGTTGTTTTAATGATGTCGTTGCCGCCATAGTGAGCAGTAAGGGCTGCTGTTCGGATGAATAAGAAGCAAAGTTACCCCCGGATAATGAGCAGCGAGGCCATCCGGATAGTAAGCAGCAAGGCTGCCTCCTGGATAATGAGCAGAGAGGCCATCCGGATAATAAGCAGCAAGGCTGCCTCCCGGATAATAAGCAGAGAGGCCATCCGGATAATAAGCAGCAAGGCTGCCTCCCGGATAATAAGCAGAGAGGCCATCCGGATAATAAGCAGCAAGGCTGCCTCCCGGATAATAAGCAGAGAGGCCATCCGGATAATAAGCAGCAAGGCTGCCTCCCGGATAATAAGCAGAGAGGCCATCCGGATAATAAGCAGCAAGGCTGCCTCCCGGATAATAAGCAGAGAGGCCATCCGGATAATAAGTAGCGAGATTGCTACCGAGATAATGTTGTTATTGTAGAATAACTTTGTTGTAGTGAGATACGGCGTGAGAAGTACTTATTGATCGTCGAAGTGTAAAGAAGACCATGTTTGTCTTTGTCGATCTTCACATAGAAAAGATATCGTTGGACATGTTAAGGCTTGGACTTAAAGTCGCCGAGCCTGTTAAGAACATTCGTCAATTCAGACCTTGCTAAAGCTAGGACCAGGAGTCGCTTAGCCCGCTAAGGGATATTTCACCCTTAAGGTCGATAAGACTAGGACCAGGAGTCGCTGAGTCTTCTTCGGGATGTTTCACCCGGCTAGACCTTGCTAAGGCTAGGACCAGGAGTCGCTAGGCTTGCCAGGGGATTTCTCGCCCTGAAGGTCAATAAGACTAGGACCAGGAGTCGCTGAGTCTTCTTCGGGATGTTTCACCCGGCTAGACCTTGCTAAGGCTAGGACCAGGAGTCGCTAGGCTTGCCAGGGGATTTTTCGCCCTGAAGGTCAATAAGACTAGGACCAGGAGTCGCTAAGCCTTCTTCGGGATGTTTCACCCGGCTAGACCTTGCTAAGGCTAGGACCAGGAGTCGCTAGGCTTGCCAGGGGATTTCTCGCCCTGAAGGTCAATAAGACTAGGACCAGGAGTCGCTAAGCCTTCTTCGGGATGTTTCACCCGGCTAGACCTTGCTAAGGCTAGGACCAGGAGTCTCTAGGCTTGCCAGAGGATTTCTCGCCCTGAAGGTCAATAAGACTAGGACCAGGAGTCGCTAAGCCTTGTAGGTTGATGCCAAGAGCCTTGAAATCTTCTTATTTTAGTGTTTGAGTTGATGGAGAGCGACTCAAGGAAGACGTTATGCCTTTTGGGCTCCATTAGGATTGTGCTTATACTAGCCAACACTTTGCGAGTCTGCTCGTGGAATAGTTGCGACTTGGTTGTTGTTTTAAGGCCATGTAACACAGTTGTTGTTGAGATAGCAAGCAGCGATGTTGCTGTCAAGAGTTGTACGGTCTGGGTGGGCTGTCCGACTAAGCGGTTGGATATAATGGCTGTTGGCTGAACAGTGTGACTGTCTGGAGCTTGGTAGTACGGTAGTCTGGAGCTAGACAGCATAGTTAGCATGGTTGACAGGACTGCTGGCTGGAACTAGGTGGAAAATGCGAGCTGGAGCTGGAGCTAGGCAACATGACTATTGCCTGAGGCTGGGTGGCAGTCATCCTGAGTGGCAGCAGTTGTCTAGAGCTGGGCAGTGGCTGCTGGTCGAAGCTAGGCAATGGCTGCTGGCTAGAATTGGGCAGCGGCTTTTGGCCTGACAGTGTGACTTTCTGGTGCTGGGGAGCGTAGTTGTCTGGAGCTGGAAAGCATGGCTGTCTGGAGCTGGAGAATGACTACAAACCGGAGATGGGCAACAGTTGCTGCTTGAGTTCAGAGTATTAATGTCCTCTCTCGAGAATACTTTATCATTATCAGCTTGTCATGTAGTTTATCTTCAAACTTAAGATAGATATAACACTTCTGTGTAGTGTTGTGTCAGCCCTTCTACTCCCTTTTTTTTTGGAAGAGGTAATGATGGTTTAATGAGGATAATGATCGTATGGGGTTAAGTCTTGTACAATTGAGTATGGGTTGTTTTTTGTATTGTTGATTCGCCCCAGAAGGTGTGGGAGCTCATATATGGAAGTTTGTGCATGGATTGTTACATTTCACATTTGCAGGCGTTCTTTTTGGTGGTAAGTGCTCGATGGCACGGTTGTTAGTTGGAGTAGGAGCCGGACAGCGAGGCTACTGGCTGAGGCTGGCCGCAAGCTGCCGTCTGGAACGGCTGGGACTGGACCACGAGGCTGCCTTCTGGAACTAGCGGCGGAGTTGTTGGCTAGCGTCGGAGTCGCTGGCTAACGTTGGAGCCAGGAAACGAGATGGCTGGAGCTGGACCGCAACTGCTGGCTAGCATTGGAGCCAGGAAACAAGCTGGCTGGAGCTTGACCGCGACTGCTAGCTAGCATTGGAGCCAGGAAACGAGCTGGCTGGAGCTAAGCTGCGACTGCTGGCTAGCGTTGGAGCCAGGAAACGAGCTAGCTGGAGCTGGGCCGCGACTGCTAGCCAGCGTTGGAGCCAGGAAACGAGCTGGCTGGAGCTGGGCCGCGACTGCTGGCTAGCGTTGGGAGCCAGGAAACGAGTTAGCTAGAGCTGGGCCGCGACTGCTAGCTAGCGTTGGGCCGCGACTGCTGGGAGAGCTGGGCAGCGGAGCTGCTGGATGAAGCTGTGCAGCGGAACTGCTGGGAGGAGCTGTACGCTGGAGCTGTTGGGCAGAGCTGGACAGCGGTGCTGCAGGGCGGCAGCACCATGTAGAATGACGGTGTTGTCGTTTGATTCTTTTCCACCATAGTAAGTTTGTATTTTAGGAATACGCCATTGCGTGCAATATGATTTTTCCTTGTAAGTTGTCACCCAAAAGTGCTTTTGCATTGTGTGTTGTGTCATTCCTTCTACTCCTCCTTCCCCTCCCCCTCCCCCTTTTTTTGGAAGTGATGATAACGGGTGAATGAGAGCGGTGAATGTATGGGATTGGGCCATGCGTAATAGGTTGGTAATAAGATCGGTTTCATACTTGGAAGTACCTCTTTATTTTTTGAATTCATTTTTTATCATTTTTTTTTTGGGTAGGTGTTAGCATGCTTGCGATGCGGGGAGGGGAGTTGAGTTTCGCGGTGTTGCCAAACTTGGATTGGCTTATGTGATGGCTTCTTGCGAGTTGTCGATACATCGCTCATTTGTAATTCTTTTTCACCGTATGGGATTGTAAAGACTTTATAATCTTGTACATAGTAAATTAAGACAATGTAATGTCACTTTGAATCAAGGTATGCGGTGTTCTTCTTGTCGTAGGTGTTAACTTGCTCGCCATGTTGGGAAGAGAGTGCTCTTTTGTTGCACGGTTGTTCCCGGGTAACTTCATACATATTTCCTTTTGTATGAGCGTTTGTGCCTCGTTCATTTGTACATGCGAAGATGAAGATCATCAAGAGTAAGTTTTCCCATTCTATGTAATGTAAAGAATTACATAGTACATGGATAACAATAACGGTCAAAATGATATTTGTATATGTTTACCGATGTACTATTTATACATATAAAAAAAGAAATAATCCTCTTTGCAATTTAGATGTGAAACGTTGCAAAAGTCAGATACGAAGTAAGAAAGATCCGTTTTAGTCCTTTTATAATGCTTTCATTGCCCACAAAGATGTGGCTGATTTTAGCGCCCTTATGTAACATGACATCATTTTTGTATTAGAAATTTGACTTTAATATTGTCATGTTGATCTTGAGTATTCTAGCGAAGTTGGTTAACACATATTTTCTGTTAAGACTTAATGAGGATGTTATGTATCACACAAGGTTGGGATCTGACCCCTTATGTAGTCTTTTCATATAAAAAAAAAACTCTAATAGTTCTTGCACAGAAAGCACGTATAAACATTTCATGCTGAGTTTTGTGAGGATAAGTGATTGTACATATATAACAAACTGCTCGGAAAGGAGATGACAGACCTGGAAGTACAACAGGGTCAAATGTGTTTTACTGTGTGGTTGTAAACTGATGGCGAGTCATATGTTTGAAGCCTCTAGCTCCACTTGGTGTGTTGACATGACAAAGGTAACGCGGACCGTGAGGGCGTTATTTTCAACATAATAATTTGTAGTTTTTACTAAGAGGGGTCGCTACATGGAGGGTTTAAGGTGTTCAACGAAATGAGAGCGGGTGAATGGGGCTCCGTAGTGTCACAATTTGTAATACATTGATCAGTTAAGGGTTGCGGTTATTCATGGATGAGTGGAGATATTTGAAAAAGAAAAAGTGACACATGTTCTTTGCTGCCACAATCGGTGTGTATATGGATTTAACCATAAGCCTTGACTCCTTGAGCTATTACTTTTATGTTTATCAAGTTTTTATTGGAGCGTTGTGAATTGGAATAAGGGAGAGGGGATGACAGGTTGAACCAGATGATGAGTTGGGTTCTTTTGTAGTGAGCATTTCATCGAGCACCTTAAGTGCACAAGTTTTCTCCCCTTCTTTTTAGTTGCAGTTATAACTGAGTGGGCCCAAAATCGTCTGGAAAAAGTATTGTCATACTTCTAGTTGTTCCATCGTCACATGTATTGATATGGTAGTCTATAACACCACAAATTTTGACGATAGCCTGCTCAATTGGAATTTCGTGTTGACAAATTTCAGAGTAGTGATACCTGATTAAATCCAACGAAATTGAGGTGTTGAGAGAGATTCTTGATACTGGTTTACGTTTAACTACGGTCGGGTTTAGCACTTCGGATTTGATAATAGCCACGGGTTGTATTTTTCGTGTTTTGTTTTTAGTATGCACCGAAGATTCTAGAGAAAAAACGAGATCAACGTCCAATTGTAGATTTCAACGAGTGTAAGGTGGTAGTTGGGCAAACGCGGATAGTAAATCAAACGGTACAGGTAGGTTTGTGACGTATTGGCGGTAAGGATGTTGAGAGCTTGTTAGTATGCTGAATGGATTTCCATTGTTGTGGTTTAACGGGATGAGGTGAAGCCCCATACTTGTCGGCGACTTTGATTTTGCTTTAAGCTGTATACGTTTGAACTCTGTTCAGCTTTTATTGAATTAATCTCTAGGGTTTTACACTTCTGAGCACTGAAATGGCGCTTAAGATGGATTTGCGTTTTTCGTTTTTTTTTTTTTTTGGGTGGGGGGGGGGGGGGAGTGAAATCTTGAAGACAACTAGGTGATAAAAATCTTCTGAAGCTATGACAGATGTATATAAGGTACAAGAACATAAGGTTTTTAAGATCGACGAGTGAGACCTTTGAGGAACAGGTTCGAAGTTTCAAAATAGTAGCATCTCTGTGTATTTCTTTGCTTATTCGCACTTCTCAAGGAAAAAGATGAAGTCGTCCGAGATGGGTTTTTTAGGAGACTAAACCTTTGTAAGAAAGAGTCTGTATACATCGTTGCAGGAAACTAAAGTATGGAAAACGGATCTGTAGAGATCGTTGAGAAGGTGAGGTTGAACCTCGGGCAACAATGGCTGTTTTGCTCGAGGTCCCACGGATGGCGCCAATGATGCGAGCTCGGCTCCGAGGATCGGGTCTCGGTGTTAGATCTGGATCGTGGATCTGGTGTGGTGCCGTCAGTTGGTTCCCGACTCGGTTCCTAGCTGCCATCAGAGAACAAAACCGTTAGAACCGCCCCAGGGCGTGAGCCCCGGGAGACGGCTCCGACGATCAAGTTAGTGTGGTGAACGATGGGAGATGATCTCTCCTGGTCAGGGAGAATCATCCTGGTGTGTAGAGGAGAGAAGTGGAGGCTGATCACTTAGGGAATTAGGGTTCCCACATGTTCTATTTATAGGGAGCAATTAGGTCAGGCCTTGGGCCAGCCCAACTCAGGCCCAGCTAGCCGGTAGCACTGCTGGGCCAGCTGACAGGCAAAGCAGCCCAGCGCTGGAAGGCAGTCCACGCCGGAAAGACCACGCTGGAAAGTCCAGGCTGGAAAGTAGTCGGTCGGCCGGCGGACCTATGCTATATATATATATATATATATATATATATATATATATATATATATATATATATATATATATATATATATATATATATATATATATATATATATATATATATATATATATATATATATATATATATATATATATATATATATATATATATATATATTTGTGTCTAGATGCCTCCAATAAAGACTTTGATTGTACACAACAATTCTCAAAATACCTCTTTGATTAATAATAGGAAATATAACTCAAAAACCTATTACAAATGTTTCTTACAATCTGTGTTTCATAGCTCGATAACTCAGAATATATAAACTGGAAAAAGTATAAAGTATGGGACAAATTAAATCACCACAATTCAATTTGTCCCCCCCTGAAAGTGATAGTGATTGTACAGGAAACTTCCACTATAGAAACTTAGGATTCCTACAATCACCCCCGAATCCCTAAGTCCTTCTAGAGACGTCTTTGTTCCCGATCAAGATCCTCATTTCTTTGAACTTGGTTCGAGCCAATGGTTTTGTGAGAATGTCCGCCTTTTGTTCTACACCAGGAATGTATTCAACCTCCATTTGTTCGTTTTCAACACAATTGCGAATGAAGTGAAACCTTGTGTGAATGTGTTTACTTCTTCCATGAAACACTGGATTCTTCGTTAGTTCGATAGCCGACTTGTTATCAATCCTAAGAACCACCTTATCTTGCACCTTGTTCATGATTTCTCCTAGCAAATCTTGAAGCCATATTGCTTGACAAGCAGCCGCGGTGGCTGCCATGAACTCTGCCTCGCAAGATGATAAAGCAACGGTATCTTGTTTTTGCGAACACCAGGTTATCGGAGATGACCCATAGTAGAAAATGTGACCGGTTGTGCTTCTTCCATCATCTGGATCAACATTGTGACTACTATCACTGTAACCAATAAGTCGTTTTTGCCCCATCCTCTCATACTTGATTCCGTATCCAGTTGTTCCACGTAAGTACCTTAGGATGTGTTTGATTGCATTACCATGTGATTCTCTTGGATTCTACATATATCGGCTAATAACTCCAACCGCGTATGCCATATCGGGTCTTGTTTGCAAGAGATATCTAAGGCATCCCACCACCTTTCGATATTGTGTCGGGTCGATTTCGGGTTCATCTTCAGCCTTTGACAATTTTGTTCCTGGATCCATCGGAATGTGGGTCGGATTGCAATCATGTAAACCGGCTTCCTTCAGAATGCGTTGTGCATACGCTTCTTGGTTTATTGTAATCCTCGATCCATCTTGTTTGACTTCAATGCCCATGTAGTAAGTTAATCTTCCAAGATCTGACATCTCGAAGTTCTTGGACATATCAAATTTGAACCTTTTGATCATGTTCAAATTTGTACCTGTAACAAATAAGTCATCAACATAAATTGCTAAAATTAGCAAGTTAGATCCTTCGTTCTTCCGGTACACCGATGGTTCTTTCATGCACTTGTGAAATTTCATTCCCCTCAAAATTCCATCAAGTTTCGTATTCCATGCTCTTGGTGCTTGTCTAAGGCCATATAACGCTTTTGAAAGACGATACACCTTGTGCTCTTCGCCTTTCCTTATGTAGCCTTCCGGTTGGAACACATAAACGGTTTCCTTCAACTCTCCATGCAAGAAAGCCGTTTTGACATCCAAGTGGTGAAGTTCCCACCCATTAGTAGCGGCTAAGGCAATGAGAAACCTGATGGTTTCAATGCGAGCTACCGGAGCAAATACCTCTTGGAAATCAATACCAGGTTGTTGTACGTACCCTTTAGCAACCAACCTTGCCTTGTGTTTGTTTACGGTGCCATCTGCATTTTTCTTCAGCTTGTACACCCATTTGAGTCCAATTGCCTTCACCCCCATAGGCTTGTTCACGAGAGTCCACGTATTATTCTTGTTGATTGAATTGATTTCCGCATTCATGGCTTTAACCCACTCTGGTTCTTTCTTCGCCTCTTCAACCGATACTGGTTCGTCACTGGTTGTTAGGAGAAGTTCTTCCAGGCTGTTAAGATTAAGCACATAATCTTGAAGTCGAATTGGAAGATTCCTTTGTCTCGTAGACCTTCGGTGTTGGGTGTCGATGACCAGATTTGGTTGCTCATCTTCTTGAACCTGTACTCCGTCTTCAATTTCATGGTCTGATTCAATTGGTTCGGTATCGTTTTCTTGGTTGTTCGTTTCATTCTCTGGATATTCCCATGGAACTAAAAATGACCCTGGTTCTTCATTTTTGGTACTTGCTTCTTTGACCCAATCCCACCATTTTGTCTCGTCAAAAATAACGTCTCGACTTACGATTATTTTTTGTGTAGCCGGGTTAAAAAGCCGATAAGCTTTCGTGCCCGGTTCAGAGCCAATATGTACTAGTGGTCTTGATCTTGCATCCAACTTCTTGAGATTCACTGGTTCAACTTTTGCATATGCTAGACACCCAAAGATACGAACGTTCTCTAGATTCGGTTTTCTTTTATACAACTTCTCGTAAGGAGTTGTATCACCAAGGACTCTTGTGTAAACACGGTTGATCAGATTTGTGGAGTGTTTTACCGCTTCTCCCCATAAGTTATTTGGAACATGCATCGCCTTCATGATACTTCGTGTCATGTCCATTAACGTTCGGTTTCTTCGTTCCACAATACCGTTTTGTTGTGGTGAATATGGGGCGGTAAGATGGTGTTTGATTCCATTTATATCACAAAAGGAATTAAATTCGAGCGAAGTAAACTCACCTCCTCGATCACTTCGAAACACCTTCAAAGACTTTCCGAGCTCATTCTCCGCCAAAGCTTTGAATTTCTTGAAGTGTAAAAATGCCTCACTTTTCTCTTTTAAGAGAAAAATCCACATATATCTTGAAAAATCATCAATTAATGTGAAAATGTACCGATTTTGACCTATCGTTGACGGTGTGATCGGACCGCATAAGTCACCGTGAACGAGCTCCAAAGGTTGTGTCGCTTTGTACGTCGTCATTAATGGAAATGACTTTCTTGTTTGTTTGCCCACCAAACAAGATTCACATAATTGATTGTCACTGTCAAGGTGTGGTAACCCTTTGACGAGATTTTTCTTGGACATCTTTTTCAATGACTCGAAATTGATGTGCCCAAGTCTTGCATGCCAGCGCCATGTGTCTTCACTTAGTCTTGAATGAAGGCAGTTCGGTTCACCAATAGTCAATTTTATTTTATAAAGTCGATTTGGAGATCTTTGTACCTTCATTAATAAGCAGTTGTAGGCATCGTGCATCGTCAAATAATTGTCTTTCATCCGAATATCGCATCCGGCTTCAGTTGCTTGTCCGAGACTAAAAATATTATTTTTTAGATCCGGTATGAAATAAATCTCCGTTATCAAACGTTGTTGGCCTGATTTTCCCTGGAAAATTATTGAGCCTTTTCCTTTGATTGCGACACTTGAATTATCGCCAAATTTTACTTTGCCGGTTATTCCTTCGTCGAGTTCGGAGAAAAATGAGCGATTTCCCGTCATGTGATTACTCGCTCCGTTGTCCAAATACCACACATCATTTTCTTGTGAATTGTATTTAGATGGTATCACCTTTGCTTCGTTTAAAAATACGGTCTCGTGAATAAATACGGTTTCATCGGCATCTTCTTGTTCGGCAAAATTCATTTCTTGAAACTTTTGAATTCTATCCGGACATTTTGACGCGTAGTGGCCCGATTTATCACATCGGTAGCAAATAATTTTCGATAAATCCTTTTTCGCGTTTCGATTTGAGCCCGAAGACGAATTGGGCCGGTTACTGGGCTGTTTGGTTTTATTATTGGGTTGGGTTGTTTTTGACCCGGATCCGGATCCACCACCCGGATTTGACCCGGTTTGATTAAAAACCTCGCCTTTGACATTTCTTCCCCAAGTCTTCCCCTTTCCTCCTTTGCTTCTGTCGGCCGACTCGAAAGAGCTCCCCCCGCCTCGTTGATTCGATCCACCGCCGCCGTTTGATCCGCCGCCGCCGGACCTGGTAAACAACGTCTTCCATTGTTCATCTCCTCCCTCTTCTCCCCGAATCCGTTCTTCATAAGCTTTCAACCGTCCGACCACGTCATCGAACCCGACGGTTTTCAAATCGAGCACTTGCTCGAGGGATGCGACAAGGTGGATGAACCGACGAGGTACTACCTTCATTAGTTTCTTTACCAGTTTCATTTCTTCAATTGTTTCACCGAGGGATGCAGATTTCGTAGCTAACCCCGATAGTTTTCCGACAAACGAGTCTATTGACTCGGTTTCACTCATCTTCAACCGATCGAAATCGGTGGCTAGAGTTTGAAGCCGGGCTTCTTTCACCCGATCGGCTCCGATATGACATGCTTTTATCGCGTTCCACAGGGACCTTGCATCATCGATATCTCCGATTTGCATGATTAGGGACTCCGGGATTGCTTGGTACAACAAACCCATCGCAAGGTTATTTCGATCTTCGTTCTTTTCTGCTTCCGATTCTATGATATCCCAACACTTATGTATTCGCAGGACCACCTTCATTCGGAGGGACCAAACCATGTAATTGGTTTGGGTTAACATCGGACATGTCACCGATGTGGCTCCGATCTCCTTGAGCCTGGCCTGAGGATTCGCAGTGCTTGCACTTGGATCATCGACATTTGACATCTTCAGAAGTTCAAATCTTCACACGGACACAGACACTGTAAGTAGCTCTGATACCAATTAAAGACTTTGATTGTACACAACAATTCTCAAAATACCTCTTTGATTAATAATAGGAAATATAACTCAAAAACCTATTACAAATGTTTCTTACAATCTGTGTTTCATAGCTCGATAACTCAGAATATATAAACTGGAAAAAGTATAAAGTATGGGACAAATTAAATCACCACAATTCAATTTGTCCCCCCCTGAAAGTGATAGTGATTGTACAGGAAACTTCCACTATAGAAACTTAGGATTCCTACATCCAACACCACTCCTTGACCAAAACATAACTCAACAACAAAAACGTTTTTCCTATGTGGCGCCTACGTGGCGGGCTTGCCTCCTAAATGTTGGAGGCACCACTCCTTTTAGCCTCAAGGTACATCGTATTTGTTGCAACATTTCCATGCTAAACGACGAAGAATGTCCCCTAGATCAATATTATAAATACCACTATTAAGAAGGATTCGAGAAGCTACAACATTTCTTATTTAGTATTCACTCTCACCTCACTCCCTTAGGATGGGGGAATCCATCTCTCCCAACTCTTCCAACCCACAATGTCGCATCAATTTTTCTCTCTCTTATTAATTCCATCTTTTCCAACCCACAACACATGAAAGTCATCTTTCTCAACGCACTCTCAATGTACAAGTAATAAAACATATTGTTCAAGTCTTGAAGTGTGGGATGAGAGTGATGGTCAACTCACACCCCACCTATCTGGTGCGAACCCATGACAAACGGAATTGTGGCACCAACACTACTGATAACGCCACCCCTATCGCCAACCCACAAGTGACTCCGCCAACCCTTAAGCTTCCTATTTTCTAACTTGGACGTCGAGGTGTAATCTTGGGGCCATTTAGGAATACGACTAACCCAAGCCTTTCTTTTGTGATAATGAGTCCCAAAGTTATACACACCCAATCCTTAAAGGTCCCTAACTCTTATTCGTAATTGGTTAATTATTGCCTTTGTGTGTATCAGAACCCCCTCCCACTCTAGAAGAACGTCAAAAGTAAACAAATAAGAAACTAGTCGCATCATCGTCCAACCGATGCAGAGCCTAAAAATAACCCCCCCTCCCCCCCCCCCCCCCCGAACATATCAGGCCTTATATCAACATTCCTAGTAACACATATACTCACGATGCCATAAACGTGCATGCCTATTGAAACAAATGTTATAGCCCCAGACAAACCTTCCATGGTTTAACCGACAGAAGGACCATTGTTCACGGTCACCCAACCGCTATGGTACACAGCTCCACCAACATCATAAGAAATACCATGATAGAAGTGCTCAATATGTATATGAAGTACCATGCATTGTAGTTTAGATACTTATTAGAGTGACTTAGTAGCACTAACAGCTCCCTCTCCCAACATTTTGAAACTAGACCGTACTGGACGGTTTAACCGGGTAAGCCAAGAACCACGTACGCATCCATTTTAGTCTGAAACAAAGAATTCGTTCCTATTGAACCTGTCAAACCTAACAAATTTAGTCAAAACGGTGAAAACCGGTCCGATATTTGAAAACGATCCTTGTAAAAGAAGTATTTAAAAACCAAAATGCAAAAGAATTTAACTCGGCTCTGTATTTGTTGAAAGAACAGTATGAATGCCTTAGTTAAAAACACCAAAAGGCCCAATTGTCAAGCTTGCATTCCTTATATAAGGTTCATCATTATGTTTTTTTATACAAAGTGCTAATGTGGGAAAGTTAGCATGAAAGAAGTGAAAACCATTTTCCTAACTTATAGAGTTGAAATTTAATATCATGTTACATGATATGTTCATACTATTGTTCTTTTTAATTTTTAATACTCATTTCCTATTGGAATTACTATATAAATAAACATTATTAAATTTAACACATTAAATAAACATTTCCCTCTCCACATTCCTTTTTTGGTAAGACAGTCAGTTCGATGTCTGATCCAATTTTCAAAACGTTTCCTTTTCCATTTTCCTTTTCTCTAGCACAAGATTAGCTCACAAAATGTTCCCATCTCTGGCCCCATTACTCAATAAGTGATGACCCACTAAGAACATTCCTCAAATACCAAGCAAAAAAAAAAACATCCCCTTTTACACCCGAACTAAGAGAGTACAGCTACCACCTTACCATATGTAGAAGTGTAAGAAAAATATATAGATATCGATGATCACTTGGAGACGTACAAAGCTCACATGGAATCGTTAAAGTCAGATCCAAAATCTGGTGCATGGAATCGTTGAAGTTAGATAAAAAAAAATTTGCAACCCACTTTGTATAGCACCGAAAATACACCCCCAACAACCAGGCCATATTGGGATGCCATAAAAAAGAGGAAACCTTTCCAATATATATTCCAAGTTCAACAAAACATGCATCCAATATCTGAGAGGAGACAATGCCTTAGTGATAGGAGCCTTTACACATAGTTTAAGAACTAATCCCATATGTTGGAAAGTTATTGGCAAAAATGCTCAGACAAAACATGAATTAATCCAACGATTATACTGCTAGATCAAACAAGAATAAGCTATCAATGAGAAGGACAAACTGACCAGGAAAGAGTCTGGAGCGCTAGCCCGGAGCTCAAACACTATAACATCCTATTTTAGGGCAATTAGATTTTTTATTTATTAAAGAGTGCGATAAAATAATTAAAGTACAAAATATATAAATAAAGTTATAAAAGCATAAATATGTTAATACCAAATAAATTGGAGGGTTATTAATAGTTAAAAAGTAAAAATGTATTATGAGGGACTAATAAGGTCAATTAGGCCAAACTAGTTATTATAGCTTTAACTTAGTCAAAACCCCATTTTTAGAATATTTTAGAATTGGGGTTCTAGTTATAAACTCGGAAGTTTGATTAAGTAAATAAGGAGTCAAGTGGTTGTTTCGCTACTTGAAGGGAACCTCGGACGTAGCTTTGAGTTTCAAAAGGCTGAAGGTTGTCATGGAAGGTTATGTCGATGCTGACTTGGGGGTTGTGCCGATTCATGCAAGAGTACTACTGGTTATGCGTTTATAATTGGAGGAACCACAATCAGTTGGATGCCAAAACTATACGAGAATGTTGCTCTTTAAACCACCGAGACGGTGTACATGGCTTTGACAAAAGCTAGTAAGGAGCTTGTTTGGTTGAAGAACTTCCTATTAGAGTTGGTCTTGAAATGAGAGGATTGCATGATGTATTGTGATAACCAGAGTGCCATAGGGTACCACTTCATCAGAGAGTTGATTACAAATGGTACACTAATCTTGAAGAAAATCCTCGGAGCGAAGAACCTTGCAAATATGTTCACCAAAGTGGTCCCAACAAAGAAGTTGAAGTTGTGTATGACTTTAACTGATTTTCCGCAGAAGAAAGCAAATACGATGAACTATGGAGGAGAATCTCATTGTTACAACTTGGAGGACAGAAGAATCAAGTTTTGATTAGTGTCAAAGTGGGATCTTCTTATTAGTGTCAAAGTGGGAGATTGTTAAGTTTGTTGAGTCTAATTCGAAAGGAGAATGACATTATGGCCGAAGAAGAATATCAGTTGTCCAAAGCTTCCAGGATCCGACGCATGTCTGCCAATGCAAATTGATGGTTGCACTCCGGACGAATCAGTACCCTCGTCCGAAGATTGTTCTTCGCCTCGGTTAGGCGAACTGAAGCGAGATTGACATACTTAAAATAGTATCACGAGTCCGGGGCATTCAATACATATTCTTAGAATACTTTAGTGGCTTAGAAGTTCGATCAGAACCGAAAAGTTTTTCCTTGGCAAAAGTTCACAATCATGTTGTTGTTAGAAGTTAGTGTGCCCAACATGGTCTATGACTTGTCACTTCAACTGGCTTGTTGCAGAATGCAGAGTGCTAGGAAAATTGCCATCATCTCAAAAAATCTACTTTTGCTCGATATATATATATATATATATATATATATATATATATATATATATATATATATATATATATATATATATATATATATATATATATATATATATATATATATATATATATATATATATATATATATATATATATATATATATATATATGATCTCGGTTTGTAACAATGAGAATGTGAAGAGTGTCATTTTTATTTTAAGAGAGAGTGAGAAAGAGAGAAAGAGAGTGTGTGTGTCTGTGTGTGCAATAAATATTGTATAGCTTGTTTAACGTTCAAATCAGAAATAATATACTCTCTAGTTCATACAATAGACATAGCTCGACCAGTATAGATGCAGTAAACAACTTAAATCATTGTGTTCTTTGTTTTGGTTGTGTTCTTGTTGTTTTCATTAACTGTGACCAAATTACGTAGCAAGTGCACCTAATCGAAATCCTTGTTGGTTTGACCGACGAACTACGTGGGAAAATGGACCTTCTTTCTTTTCAGAAAGCATAGTCACAATTTTTCTTTCTCGCACCTCTTCGACGATTCACTCTTACTGGAACAATCTTTCTGCCGAAGCCTTACTAAGAAGAGCTATAATGCTGAGCCAAGGATGCTTCGCGTTGCTTCCATTGATGACCAGAAAGACACCAAATTCTCCTTTAGGCGCTTCAACTGCCGTTTATCCCTAACATAACCTACATATTAAATGTAAAATAAACATAATTATAATCCATCCAAGTTAAAAACTCATTTCCATTAAGTTAAAAGACACGTCACCTTACTATATTTCAAGAGAAACTTGATCCTAAAACAAACAAAAAATAAGTATATTCCTATTTTTGTATAAATACATATGCTATAAAATACAAATTAAAGTATATTTCTTTTTTTACATAATATGCTACAAAATACATATTTATATTATGTATATTTATTTAACATGTAAAGTATTTAAATAGACAAAGTTTTCAAGTAATATTAAATAATCTATTTTTTAAAATTTTAATAAGAATATGATTGTCCATGACAAAAATTAAGGAAATATTTGTTTCACCAAATAAAAAACCAAGTAGAAGTTTTGTCATTTTTAAAGATCTTTTAGTTAACATTGTATAATAATTTATTAATACTTTTTAATATTTTATTGAGTGGGCGGATAAGATATTTTAGATCGCAGCACTCATATGGGTGGCTTAATTGCACTAACATCCTTAGACATACAACAATTTGCAGTTTTCGCTTCTAATTCCACCCATTTAACTATTCCTCTCGTATAAAATAAAAATAAACAAATGTATTTTATAAAGTTCATTAAAAGTACTTCCTTTGTTGATTATATATTTATATGACTATTAACCATCTTTAAATTCAATATTATAAGCATTTAAATGAAAATAAATTTATTGTAATTTTTTTTGAAATTGATGTAATAAGTTTAATAACACTTTTTATCTGTATAATCTAAACCATTATTAAACAATTATTACGTGTCTTATTCAATTATGATTCTATGTTTTTTGTATATTTGGATTGAAAATAAGCTAACATTTTTAAACAATGAAGTAGTTTACATACAACCGAAATATTGCCCAAACAAGTGGTGCTTTAATATTAAATATAAATGTCATCCAAATATTGCGAACTGAAAATATTGTTAGCATTCTTGCGATTTATCCTTCACGAAATGGGCCTGTAAAAAATTCAACATACATTGTGTAGAAGGTATGACTTATCTTTTACAATATAATGGTATGTATATTATTGAGGACGTGTACGATTCAATTCAAACAAAATAAGACTAAATAAAAACAGTTAATCTGGTTTGACTGAATTTAAAAAGTATTGATTTAGCCTATACATTTAGCCTTATTGAAAAGCATGCTAGTTTGTTCAATAAAAACCATATATAAGAATGATATAGTATATCCATTAATAGATGTTGGCATGTCATTTAATGATTTATTCTATCTATATACTCTTGAAATATAAGAGTTTTAGATCCTTTGTCTTTTCTAGTTTCTTGCAAGTCTTTTTGTCTTCTTTCATACGGGTTCAAGAGATCAAAAAAGTGGATATGAAAGTTTATATAAGAGTACACACGAGGGCTTTCTATTTAATAAGACATACCGAATCATATCATTTCCATCTATTACTCTTTTACCAAACTTTTCAAACTAAACCTTTTGATGGTTGATTCGACCAAGTCTAGTAGTAATTTGGACGACTTAATTTATAAAACTTTAAGCTCTAGTTAAAGTCAAACGGAACCATGCTGATCATTACATCCAACAAGTGAAAAGAAAACAATACTAAAAAAGTAAACAATTTGTTATTGAAAGATCAAAATCTCAAATTGGCATATGTACAAGGATGAATTTGTACTTCACCAAGAGGGCCTGCGTTTTAAATGTCAAGAAAGGGACAAGGACCCACATATTTACTCTATCTTTCTCTCACCTTGCACTTTTTGCCCTTTCTATAGATATTTTCTGATGTGTTGTCAGATATTTTATACACCTCCAAAATCAACACCTACCTCACAACACATACCCGTAGCACAATAACATATTAGGAAAAGAGAAAAGAAATCTGAAAAGCTCTCTTCTTTATTAGGGTTTTAAGCTTCTGAAACTCAAAAAGATCTCGATTGTAGTCCTTCATATCATGGTAAGCTTTCTGGGTTCTGTTTCTTGTTACTTTATAGAAATGGGGTTTTCTGGGTTTGTTTGATTTGTTCATAACCTATGAGTTCTGATTCGATTCATCGATTTGTCATTTCTCTATTGTGAACAGTTTTCCGATGAATTCTCCATCTTCTTTGTCAATATTCGTCTCTTTCCACCGGCTTTATTCTGTTTTTTGTCGAAAACTTGAACTTTGATTTCCACCGTATATGTTTGTTTTAAGCTTGATCGGCTCCACTTCAAGTCTTGATTAATTTTTTCCATTTTTATCGGTTTCTTTAGGTTGTTACTTCTTACTAATACGTAATCCTTGCAACCCACAAATCAAATTGAAGCCTTTTTCTAATTAACCTTAGTCTTGTAGATTCTGTTTTACATTTTCTGAAGATGTGAGAATTGAGATGCCGAAAACCCTTTTCAATTTGAAGCTTTTATTCCTTTAGCATCTCTACGGATCCATCAATTTTGTATTAGAATGTTTCACCAACCTTTTTGGAAACTTGTTCCTTGTATGCATTTGATCTAATTCGAAAAAGTTTCCAACTTTCTGATTAAAATTTCTCATTTATCCTTATTGATGCAGATGAATTGATCTCACAAGGACAGTAAAAAGTCCACTTGTATCCGGATCTTGCGCGGGTTTTCTGTTTATTTCCATATTACAACGTTAAAAAAGATCAAAATCGTGATCTGGGTAACGGCTTTTCCTGAAAACATGGGTTACAATTGTGATTACTGTGGGGAGGCAAGATCAATGGTGTATTGTCGATCCGATGCAGCCTACTTGTGTTTATCATGTGATCGCAACGTTCATTCTGCAAATCCTCTATCAAAGCGCCACATGAGAACACTCGTATGTGACACGTGTAATTCACAGCCCGCACTTGTCAGATGCGTCGACGAAAAAGCATCTCTTTGTCAGAATTGTGATTGGGTAGGTCACAATGGAGCCAATATAGGCGCAAGTACACATAGTCGACAAACGTTAAATTGTTATTCGGGCTGCCCTTCGGCTGTTGAACTTTCTTCTATTTGGTCCTTCATGGAATCTTGTGAACAAGGTATGGATTCAATGAGCATCGCTGAAAACAGCCAAGAAAATTCTGAAAGCAAGACACAAGATTCATCACTTCCCGATGAGAATAAGAGTGATTGGATGGGTTCTTTGAACATCCAGAATGCTAATAAGTCGCATACCATCTATCATGAAGTAAAACCCTTGAATTCTTCTCAATCCAAGGTAAATTTTGATACGTTTTCGGTTGTTATTAGTTCAAGATTGTAATAACTGAAGTGGGTTGACAAAAAAATCTTTAAATTTTCAATCTTTATCGATTTTATTTGCATCTTTATTAGTTCAAGATTGTAATAATTGAAGTGGGTTAATCACAAAAGTCTTAAAAATCTTAATCTTTATCGAGTTTTATTGCATCTTTAATGGGTCAAGATTGTAATAATGGAAGTGAGTTGATCATAAATCTTTCAATCTTCAATCTTTATGGTTGATCTTAAAAATCTTAATCTTTATTGAGTTTTTTTTTTCTCATCTCTATTAGTTCAAGATTGTACTAGTTGAAGTGGGTTGATCACAAAACCTTTAAATTTACAACATTTATTGATATTTTCTGCATCATTTACTTGCAGGCATCATATTCAGGGACAAAAGATCCTGAACAACTTGTGGATGATGGGCTCTATGATGATTTCACAATGGATGAAGTTGACATGAACATCGAGAACTATGAAGAACTCTTCGGTGTAGGCCATAACGACCCAAAACATCTTTTTGCAAAAGACGGTATCGATAGTTTGTTTGGCATGAAAGACACCACAAAGGTACCCAAAACCTCCCTTCAAATCTCATTCTTTGTTACCCTTTTACGTTTTTTCTAACTTTCAATTATTTTAGGAGCCAGAATGCAGTAATGCAGCCTCGGTGGATTCATTAATGAGCTGCAAAACCGAACCAAACCCTTGTTACACAAAGCAACACTCTAATCTTTCATTTTCAAGTCTAACGGGTGATAGCAGTGGTGGTGAATATCAAGACTGTGGTGCTTCTTCCGTGGTTCCAATGGGTGAGCCACCCTGGTGCACCCCTGGTTCAGGAAGCACGAGTGTCAGGAGTGATGCGGTTCTTCGTTACAAAGAGAAAAAGAAGATGCGCAAGTGAGTGTCCACATGTTAACTTTCTTACCACTTTATCTTCTATATTACGAAATTGCCCTTCTGACCTCGATTTTTTGTGCAGGTTTGAGAAGAGAGTAAGGTATGCAACAAGAAAGGCGAGGGCAGATGTGAGAAAACGTGTGAAAGGGAGGTTTATTAAGGCTGGTGAGGCGTACGATTATGATCCCATGACTGAAACAAGAAGCTTCTAAGAAGATGTGTAAAAACTGCCAAATCCTTCTAACTTGTCATCTTGCTTAGTAAGAGGATGATTTAAGAGGATGTAGTGATGGTGAGTTGTTGTGTTTCTGATTGGTGGGATGTACAGGATGGGGATCGTTGTAAAGTACAGTTGAATTTAGGGTTTGAGTCTGACAATTTTATAGTTCATCTTTATGGATGGGATTTCTGTTTTGTAGTGTGTAGTTTTTTTGGGGAAGTTTTAAGGATGCCATTCTTGTTTTCTGAGATTGTTTCGAGAAAGAAGGTGGTTTGTTCAAGGTCTAGCAGCTTTGGTGTAACATGAAAAGAAATGAATAATGATGGATTGGATCTTAGATACTTTTTTAGTGAGAGAATAAGCAGCAATAAAGATGATAACGAGCATGTAAAATGTGACGAGATTGAAAGTTTTACTTTTATCGGTTCTGTTTATATTGCTTCATAGAGTGTGGCTGTTCTGTTATCTCTATTGATGCCTAGGCATTCGAGGTTCCTTTCGTAACAAAGGTTTTCTTTGATAAGATAATAAGTGACACTTGATACGGTTAATTCGAGACGGCTAGTCTTCTACTCAAGCACACTGCTATGGAGCAATTTTCTCATATATTCCCAATTGAAAAGCACTTATGTTATTTATGAGATAAGAAAATAAAGTGAAATTAATCCTAAATAATTGGTGAATAGGGCAGGACTTGAGATGATCATGGAGAAGTGATATGGTTTGTGGCAACCGTCTTGCATAGTCTTGGTATCGGGCAGGTGAGACTATGGTCTGTTTAGGTTGGGTCTCTTCTTAATGGATTGTGTCCGTATATGTTGCTTAGGCTATTACTATAGTTGTGTTTATAGTTGGGCGGCCATACGTCTTCATGTGCATTCGAGTGTAGCCTTGAGATGGGAGATTAAGTTTTGGTGAGCTGAGATTGTAGTGTTGATGGAGGCCATTGGAAAAGAACATGTGGTGTAGGATGAGATAGATAGAAGGACCACAAAGAGCTTGGAAGGGCGGTACGATGATAGAGGCAAGTTTCTAGGAAGGGCCGTTGACAAGGATGTCATAAAAACAAGGATGAATCGGAAAGTACAAGGCGAAACATGTCGTACATCATATCCTGGAAGGTAGAGGGGGCGTTGGATAAGTTGAGGGACGTTACAAGGAACTCGTAAGTGCCCTCAAAGGTCCAAAAGGTAAGTTTGTCGGTATCAGGAGGGTGAACCATATTAGGTAAGAAGAAGAGAGGATGTTGTTTAAAAGAGTAAATGGTGATAGTGGAGAGTGAAGGGAGATGGTGTGGGGGCGGTAGGATGTCAGTAGGTAAGGTGGGGGATACGCCCTCAATTAGGAGGAGGTGGAAGGAGTGAATGGCCTACTTTTAAAGGAAGTGAGCGAGGGATCTAGGACAGACATGACTTGCGTAGGTCTTGCTCTGAAGAATGGGTGTTGTTGTGAGTAAAGGTGATTTACAGAATGGAGAAGTCGATGTTGGTAGGTCTGAGGGAACCGAGCCATTCATTGCTAGAGAAAAGGTTGGCATTCGTGATTGATAACTAGTAAAAGAAGAGCAAGAAAATGGTGATGACAATATAGCAGAACGACATGCCACACATTGACACAATAGACGAACAAGCCATTTCCAATCATGACCTGAAAGGAAGGACAGTCTTCGACTGAAATTTGGAGGAGGCAAGATGCGATTGAAGGATGTTATGAATGCAACCTGAATCGACGGGGATAAAGATAGAGTGGTTGTCAATAGTGTCGATAACGTTGATGACATGTGGGGAAGGGGTGTCATGTAAGGCCGATGTAACACCCCGTCTTTTGACCTCAAGAATTAGCATAAAATATAGACATTGGTTACACTAATGTCATGTCCAATGTAATCAAGTCCATACGATCCAATATATACATTTATATTCAAGATCCAATATAGGGTTACAAAAGATCAAAAAGCCATAGCTACCACTAACTATTCAAAAGATAACTATTGTTCAAAATAAACTTTTGACTAGTGTTTGCTTCATGCTAATTCCATCCCATCTAAGTACTTCCAAAAGCTTCATTTCTAATATGAGATAAACTTCTACATAACTTCATCCTAGAACAAATGTCATAAAAGAAATATAATACACAATGCAAACTTCTCATGAGTACATGAGCTTCAGACACAATTATCATTTCAAAATAATTAGTAACATTTATGATAACTAAAGCATTTGATAACATAGTACTTTTCTTTCAAAGATATAAACATGTACAATGCAAATGCTATGCATGATTATCAAGAACAATGAAATACAAGAGAACGATATACATTACTTATGTCCCTCGAACTCTGAAGGTACACTAATATACTTTTAGGGAATTTCTTAATCTAGTACTTCTCCCCGGGTTTCCTTCCCTTTTTACAGCAAGTGTCCCGTCAAGGAACTAGACAACTACTTCACGAAGGGGGTACCATCTCAGTAGTGTCTCAAAGGTGTCTAAACAAACATTTCAATCCACGGTCATGCATTTCACACACTATGATGCACAACCTAAGCATACTATTCTTTTCTAGTAGCATTCATTCACACACAAGTGACATATGCAATATGTGCAAAGCAATAAGGGAATTTCATGATCTTCTACAACTTTAACCAATAACAAATTTCAAACAAATTACATTTCATAAATAAGATAAGTAGTATTTCATGGAAACATTTGACATCTGTCCCGTGTTAGGAAAATTCACCAACTACTATTCGTTGATCTACACAACCACAAGCACCATGCTACAACTTTAAAAACTATCTTTCATATTAAAAAGTGCAAATTGCACCAAATAGTAATAGATTGTACTAATTATACGAAAATAGGCAATATTATAAAGAACATCTGCATATTTTGGCCATTTTTTGGTTTAACCACTCTGCTCCAATTTTGTCAATGAAAGTCACCTCGGTTTGACATGTTTTCTTAGTCGGTCATATAGTTTTAGTCGACCATTTTTTCCTATAGCAGGTTAAAATAGACACAATAGAAAAGGTTGTTAAAGGTGAGAAGCTTTAACGAAATATTGGACTAAACTTTGACACTAAATATTCCACTAAAGCCACTAAACTTTGACAATGTTTTCTGTTATGACCATGTTCATATGGTGCTGTTTATCAGTCCGTTTTTCATATTCCTAAAGTAGATCATTTATCATTCTGTGAAACTTCTATATTACTTATTATTACAAATATGTCAAGCTATCATATGCATCCTACATTCATCCGATTTCATTAAGAACTACATATGACTTTATAAAACATAAATTTCATTAAATTACCATGAGAACCCAATTTGCATTTCTTGACCAAGTTTGTCTCTATTCTTGTAACTTTACAAAACTCAAAAATTTTAAAACTAATTTATTGGGTTCAAAGGTATTCTATTTAATTGTATTAACATCCTATACATTTAAATTTAAGTATGCTACAAGTACCCACCCTTTAAAAGGATTTTGTTCTTATAATAAGTTTGTAATCTAAAAAGTTACGAAAATGTTTCATCATCTATTTGTCGGTCTCCTAATTAAGGTTTGGTCCATAAGAATGCTTCCATTTAACTAACACAATATCAATCACTTTATTCCTTAGATTTTTGGTCTCCATTTCACGAATAGATTTCGATTCTTCAATATATCTATCAGAAGCTTTAACTTAAGTCTTTCAATGGATTCACATCATCATCTTTTACATCCTAATTGTAAGTTAATATTGAAAGCTTGTGATTCAACCTTCTTGAATATCTTGAATAGTCGACATATCTTGGACTTAGTTTTCCTATTTGACCAAATCTCATGAAACCTTTCTTTGGTGATACCTTCAACATCACTAAGTGTCCAACGTCGATGTCAAATAGTCTTTTCATTTAGTTTTAGTAACCTTTTTGTCGGTCTTAAGTTGATTTCATAATCGCTTGAATTCTTTCGATCATTTTCATTTTTAATTCTTACATTTTGTTGTCGTGTAAGTTTATTCTCTCCGGAGTTTAACCAACACAATGGTGTTCTATTCTATATAATGTTTCATATGTGGCATTCCAATGCTTAAGTGGTAATTATTTTTGTAAGCAAATTCAACCAAGGGAAAATATTCATCGGACTTGCCTCTAAAATTAACAGCATAAGCTCTAAGCATGTCTTCATCTGTTTGAACTATTCATGCACTTTGACCATGTGTTTGAGGATGGTTTGTCATGCTTGAGTTAAATGTCGTTCCCAATTCATGTTTCAAATACCTCTTAAATATTGATGTGAATCGGGCATCCTGATCGATAAAAATCATTGATGGTTCTCCATAAAGCTTAAATACTTCATCCACGTATAATTTTGCCAAAATTTCCAAAGATGTGGATTCTTTAATTTTCAAGAAAAGAGCGTTATTTCTCAATCGGTAAGCAATCACCCAAATGACATTGTGGCCCTTACTTGTTCTTGGTAATCTAACAATGAAGTCTATTGTAATTTCATCCCAATTTACTGTCAGTACTTGTAATGATTGTGCCTTTCCATAAGGCACTTGATGTTTGGACTTGACTTGTATACAAGTTAAACATTCGGAAATATACTTGTCTACCCCCAGTTTCATTCCCATGCACCATTGTTGACTTCTTAAGTCTCTATATGTCTTTATACTTATGGGATGAATATAGTATCTAAACTTGTGTGAATCATCTAAAACTATCTTTCGATTTCGTCCAAACTTAAGGAACCAAACACGTCCATTGAATGTTTTCAATCCTTCGTTATTCTCTTTAATTATTGTTTCTTAAACAACTTTTATTTTTTGGCACGTTCTTCTTTCAAAGATTCTAATTGTGTATTTTTTATCCTTCCAATTAAACTTAACACCAACTTTATTCTCATCGATCTTCCCATGATTGGATTTCCATGTCTTACGGCTTAAGCATCAACCACAACATTGGCTTTCTCAGCATGATAGATGACTTACAACCATAATTGCTTACAAGCACAATTTACCTTATTTATCTCACGTTTAATTTTGAGTGAAAATGTATTGTAAACTTTTTTGATTCATGTAAAGTTTATATTTCGTCTCGTAAAGAAAATGCCTCTAAATTATAAGTGCAAATACAATTGCCGCAAGTTCCAAAACCATGAGCCTTCTACCTGGTCT